>QKWP01001092.1:63853-77968 GCA_003550325.1 Gigaspora rosea
AACTGCAGAAATCAATTCAAAAGCGCAAGTAAGTCTAGGATTCATAATGTCACATATATTTATATATATCTGTATAACTGTTATTTTTCTCCTTTGCTTCAAATAGGTTGGATCGGACTCGTTAGTTGGTGATGACACGAAAATTGATGAATGCACGTCCATAAAACTTTCAACAATTGGTACGCATTGCACAATTGGCAACAATATCTCAAAGTCCATACTAATGGATAATATTGTTATTGAGGATAAGTATGTGTTATTTATTGCTGTTTTTTTTTTTTTTTTTTTTTTTTTTTTTTATGCGCGTTTGGCGCTCTTTTATTATTTAAAACTAGGGTCTATGACCCAAACTTTTTACATCAATTACATAACAAACTCTTTAATAACTTTGAACCACTTTTTTTGTTTTTCTGAGCTATTCTTAAGCATGTTCTTTAATACTCGTCTATCGTATCTTAAGCGAGCTTCCACTCGTGCTCGCACGCCAAAATGGTTAAAATTGAGGTATGAACTGACCACCAAGAAAAAAAACGGAGGAGATGACACGAGAGGCTGAATTTAGGCCCTCCTTCGGGACTCAAAAATCCTTTGGGTCGTAAAAGTAATAAGACAATTCCTAACTATTCTTCCATAGCTTAATTCATTATCTTCCTCCATCTTTTTGCAGTGTATATATACCATATTTCGTATATCGCGTTTGCATGAAGCCACAATACTGTCTTTTTTCAGGACCCCGAAGAATACATATATAACTCAGATCCAGACTCAAAATTTTAATATAACTTTATACACTTAATTTTATTAAAAGCTTTATACAAAATTATCATATAAGTTCAAATTTACTATAAATTATACAATTTCAGATCTGAGTACCAGTATGATCATGTTAACCACCAAAGCCAAAAACATAATTACACAAAAAAAAGTAACGAAGAGAAAATCAGAAACCTATCTAGAAAAAAAAGGGAAGTAGTTAACCGTGTTCAAATTCAACAACAAAATTTTTAGATCCGAAAATAAGCTACCCATACGATCGATGAAAGTTGCTACATAGTAAAGTCTAAATTTTACTAAGCAAATCGATTAAAGTCGCATAAGTAGCATTGTTCAGCAGATCAAAATACGCGTACTCTGAAAATTTCATACAAATCAGAGAACTTTTTATTATTTGACTTTTAATTTTTACGTTCAACGGTTTTTTTTTTATAAAAAAAAAACCGTTGAACGTAAAAATTAAAAGTCAAATAATAAAAAGTTCTCCGATTTGTATGAAATTTTCAGGGTACGCGTATTTTGATCTGCTGAACAATGTTACTTATGCGACTTTAATCGATTTGCTTAGTAACATTTAGACTTTACTATGTAGCGACTATAATCGATTGACCAAAAATCGCTTTATAAGTTACTCCCGATTTTTTTCTGCATATTTATTTATTGTTTATAACATATTTGTTTATCGTCTACAGCATATTTATTTATTGTCTACAGCATATTTATTTATTTATTTTACTTATTAAAGTTTTGTATTCAAAAATAAGCTACCTCTTTATTGTGCTTTAAATTATTTAAAATAGTACCCACGGTTTTTTTTGTTAAAAATCGGCAAAAAAAGGTAGCTTCTATATATCGATTTATATCTACTTAAAAATTTTCCCGATGTATATATAGTATCATTATACAAAAAAAGATCGTACTTGTTATAAAGATCATCTTTGTTATACAAATAAACATCTAACTTTTCAAAAAATTACCAGTTGGTTATACAAATTTAAACATACGATATATGGAAAAATTATATATAAGTCTATACAAAGCCAGATCTCAGTATTACATATATTCTTCGGGTCCTCTTTTTCCGCCCTCATTTAAAAAAAAATATTATTAATTGATTCATTATTATTAATTTAAAAAAGTCTTAAAAGAGATTCACCAAATTTATTTACTGAATATTTCTTTGGAGAAAATGAATCAAGAAAAGGCGCATCCTTTACCATATGCATAGATCAAGATCCTCAGATCTTTACGATCATTGCAAGGTATCTTAGGGGTTATACTATCTTTCCATTATTACCAACAAATCTTCCATGTGGAATGTCGTTTGAATTATTTCGTCAGAATCTTATGGTCGATATTTATTTTTTATAAACTTCCTGCTTTAAAGAAACAAACTTTACCTATTTGTGCTCTTCTATTCGGACGTTCTTTGCTGTAAAAATTTCCTCCATATTCGCCGGGGGTGTTTCTATTGTTGTTGTATCTATTAGGCTATACACTGTCCTCTATATTTCTTCGGCCATCCTACATTCAAACAAAAAGTACTCAATTGTTTGTGTTTCACCCACGCACTATAGACAGTCCTCTAGTTTATTGCTGTTTTCAAAATAGTTGAATATAATAAATATTGGTTATTGACCGCAAAGTAGGCAATAACTGATTTATTCCATGGTTCAATACTATTTCTTTAATGTAACTGATTAGAGTAGAACTTTAAATAAATAAAAAAAATTAATTAATAAAAAATTAACTCTTTCCCAATGTCTTCGTCAAATAATTTTATATATTTTACATCTACTCATGAGATTAATACATCTAAGAAAAATGGAACTACCAATATTTTCAATTTTCGTAATTCCGAAAATGTTAAAATTATAATTAGAGTTATGATAAATATATATATATAATTGAAACAAATTATTAATTTTAAATAAATGACTTTAGAATTTAAAGTATTTTAAGCTTTAACTTATTAAATAAAATAATTGGAATTTTAAATTGTTACGGCTAAAAAAAAGAAAAGGAAACTAATATGGTTGCGGCTAAAAAAAAAAAAAAGGACAAACCAAGTTTATCATCTGGATCAGCCCAAGATCTGGGCAATAAATGTGAAGATATTGTATGGAAGTATAAATAAGAACCGTGGAATAAATATATATATCTATATAGATTTGTGAATACTGTGAAGACCGTGAATACTTTAATACTCGAATACTCAATTACTTGGCACAATCATATTGAGTTATTATTGTGCAAATGTAATTATGTACAGCAATTGTTATTGTTGTGCAAATGTAATTGGGTATTCGAGTATTCATGATATTCACAAAAAATCACAACTTAGTTGGTAATACAAAATTTAATCGTAGTTCTAAGCCCTGATTTGACCCAAATCATCGTGTAATATCAGATAACTGTTTAAAAAAATAATACAAAAAATTAATTTCACATGATTTCTAAATATATAGCATTAATTCCCGTTTTGTGCCTATTTAGATCTTTTTTTTTTTTTTTTAAATGTTAAGGTGAGACTGCCTATTTAGTTCTTTTGCCTTTACTTGTAGTAATATTGTTAGTAATGCAAGATAATTATGATGTTGAAAAGCATGTGTAGTAGATATGACATATTGAATATAAGAAATTAAAAAAGTTAAGAATAAATATGATAGATTAAAAACATCTAAAAAATTGAAAGTAAATTTAAGTAATGCATTTCAAGAATAAATATAAACAAAATAATAAGATTTTTATGTGATAAAAAAAAAATAAAAATACTTCATTTTGTTTTAATAAAGTTTTGCAGATTATTTTATTATACAAATTTTTGATAACTAAATAAATATAAAAAATAAGTATTAATTAAAAGCACACTACAGTCAGACCTCTATAAATGCATATCGTTGGGACCAGCTCTGAGGTATGCATTTAAGGAGGTATGCATTTAGAGAACATTTATTTTTATAAGTCAAAATGGCGAAATGTGGTGTGCTTCCATCTAAAAATTTTTTTCTTACTAAGCTAACAATACATGTCCACTAATTGAAAGTTGTAAAGCTTGTCGAGGCGCATTTAACGGTGGTTATATCATCCAAATCGGCCCAGTGGATGGCGAGTTATCGTCGAAAAACGATTGGTCGACTATATATAGGCGAAATGTGGCGTGCTTCCATCTAAAACTTTTTTTCTTACTAAGTTAACGATACATGGCCACTAATTAAAAGTTGTAGAGCTCGTCGAAACGCATCTAACGGTGGTTATATCATCCAAATCGGCCCAGTGGATGGCGAGATATCGTTGAAAAACGATTGGCCAACTATATAAAATCTCTATGTAAACAATGTTTGTTTACAGAGATTTTATATAGTCGGCCAATTGTTTTTCGACGATATCTCGCCATCCACTGGGCCGATTTGGATGATTTAACTGCCGTTAGATGCGTTTCGACGAGCTCTACAACTTTATTAGTGGACATGTATCATTAACTTAGTAAGAAAAAAACATTTAAATGGAAGCACGCCACATTTCGCCATTCTCCAGTTGATAGGTGGATTATCAATTAAGCAAGTCATATGATATACAAAATCATAACATGTAGTCCTGATTTGATTGGCCCGTGGTCACATGATATGCATTTCTAGAGGGATTTATATAGATGGGCCAAGAAAATAGTATGCATATGCAGAATAAAGAATATGCACTTATTTATTAAGCCCGTCAATGGGCCAGACAATTAATATGCATTTAAAGAGGTTATGCATTTAGGGGGGATGCATTTAGAGAGGTCTGACTGTATTCAGTAACAAAAATTTATTATATTATTTCATAATTATATCATTGATTATTACTTCATAGCTTTATAACTTTTCATAATATTGTTAGTAACGCAAGATAATTATGATGTTGAAAAGCATGTGTAGTAGATATGACATTGTAATATAGTAACTTTTAGGCAAGAAACTATATCACTTGACTTAACATGTAAGAGAGTAAGAAATGTATACAATATCAAAGAAGTCAATAATAAAAGATAATAAATCCAAAAATAATAATAATAAAAATTAATATGTCAACAAAAGTAAAAGAGAATAATAATTCAACCAAATAAATTAATAACCAACAAAATAAAGGTCCTTTATACGATGGATAAAGGATCAAAGAATATAAAGGCGATGGCTTTATATTTTAAAAGATAATATCAGTTTATTAAATATAAGATTTTAAGTACAAATATTTTTATAAAGGAAAAGAATTAAAGGATAGAACCTGCTTTGACTTGAAAGAAAAAGCAGAGTTTATATATCTGTAAAAACTTAGGATTTTTTCTATAACGAGATAACAAGATATAATAACGAGTTATGATAATGAGTTATGATAACGAGATATGATAACGAGATATGATAACGAGTTATAATAACGAGATATAATAACGAGATATAATAACGAGTTATAATAATGAGTTATAATAACGAGTTATAATAATGAGTTATGATAACGAGTTATTAATGAAAATAACTCCTTTTTGAGAACGGTGAAAAGTTTTCCTAATAAAATTAATACTACAGATTTGATTACTTTGATAAAATTTATACTATTCTTACTATTTTTATGATATTTTCCTAATACTAATATTTTAAAATGATACTAAGATTATACAAATATAATACTATTCCCTCCTTTAAAAATTTTGCTCCGCAAAATTTAAGAAGTTAGTAATAGTACAAAAAAATAATACTAATAAGTAAATAAAAATAAGGAGGAATGTATTTGTCGCCCCCTGCGACATGAATATTTGTCACGGGTTTATTTATAACTCAAAACTTTACTAAGATAATACCTATTGCACTTCTAACAAAAAATGATCCTCTCGCAATTCTGTATTAATTTTAACCCTAACTCTAATAATCTTAACCCTGACCCTAACCCTAACTTTACTTTAATATTATTATCGCCTTATTGGCCGTGACAGTCACGGGGGCGACAAATGCATTTTTTCTAAAAATAATAGATATTTATGAAATTGATAATAATAAATAAAGATATATATATATTTTATAGTATTTTGACCAATCAGATTGTTGTATTCATCAACGTGATTTGATTTTTCTTGTTATATTATGGGCTGCATGTCACAATGCATACACTTTCACTTTCACCCAGAATTTTTCTTTTTATATGAAATTTCATTGTAATAATTGTTTGAATTGTGTTGGTGATAATTTTTCAATATTTGTGATATAAATTTCTAATGAATTATATAATTTGTTGAGACCATATTTTTGAAATAATCTGTATGTTCGGTTTGCCCAAATTTTTATGCGGTCTGTTTTGTTTCTTCCGAATTTTTCTAAAAGTGTTCTTTTAAAATTTCTTATTGTTTGTTCTTGGTCTTTATATTCATCAAAAAGTTTGCCTAGATAGTAAGCAGCTTCGATTCTAGGAATTCTTTTTAATTTACTTTTTCCTAATCTTTCAATAATTTCGTTGAAGATAATTATTTCATTATTGCCAGAGAAAGGTGAGATGAATACATCATTCATTCCAGAATTTCGACTCAAATCTCTTGTTATTTTGGCAATTTCTGGTCTATTTTCATTAATTAGGTTTGTTTCGTTATTCTGAATAGTGGAATTATCTTCATTAGGATAAGTTGTATTGACTTCAATTAAAGTTTCTTAAGTATTTATCATGTCGATATTTTCAAATAATTCTTCACAATTTAGTTCAGATAAGACTTCGTTATTTTCATTGAAAGTAGGAAATATGGATTCATCTTCTAAAGATGTACCAAGAAGGTTTTCTAAGAATTCTCTAATATCTTCAGCAGACTGGTTATTATTATTGACGAAGATAATACTTCTTTTTGTTAATTTTAATTCAATGTTTTCGAAAGATTTTCTTCTCCATTCGTTTAGAAAATTATAGAATCTCGTAATTGATTCTATAGAAAAATTTATTAAAATTAAATCTTTTAATTCTATTACATCCATAATGAAAAATGTTATAAAAGGATTTTTAGGGTCTGAGGAATTTAAAGAGAATTTTGGAACAAAGGTATATTTATAAATATTTTAGTTATACGATCTACTACTTGTATTAAGGTCTTGTGTGATGATGATCTGAGGTACTGGAAGATCTTTAATTTTTCTGTCATGGTACAATTTTAGTCTATCACCATGAACTGGGTCTTTTACTTTTTTGCCATCCAAAGTTTGTAGTTTGTAAACTCCAAAATCTAATATATTATGGATTATGTATGGTCCCATAAATTGTTCTTCTAATTTAGCAGAAAATATATTTTTAAGAAATGATTTGGCAACTAGAACTTTGTCACCAATTTTTAATTTATCATATTTAATGTGTTTGTCATGATGTTTTTGTTGATTTTGTTGTGCTGCTTGTATATTTTCTAGAGCTTCATTTTGTTGTTTAATTAAAACATCTTCTATTTCGAAGGTTTTTTTTAATAAAGCTTCGTGGAATAGTAAATCTTCTTCATAGTAAGATTTTACTATTGTTTCTATTGGTAATTTGGCTTCACGTCCATAAATAAGAGAAAATGAAGTGAACTTAGTAGTACCATGTTTCATGGTTCTATAAGCTAACAATACTGAAGGTAGAATTTCAACCCATTTTTTGTATTTATAACTTGTAATTTTGGCAAGGGCTTCACCAATAGTTTTATTAAATCGTTCAATCATTCCATTCGTTTGAGGTCAGTATGCTGATGATTTATGATGTTTTATTTAAAGATTTTGGCACAATTCTTTTATTACTTCACTCATGAAATTGGATCCTCGGTCAAAAAGTAATATGGTAGGGGTCCCATGTCGACAAACAATATCTTCATAAATAAATTTAGCTACGGTTGTAGCTTTTATATCTGCTACAGCTCTTGCTTCTGGCCATTTTGTTAAATAATCCATTGCAACAATTATATATCTGTTGCCTTGTTTAGTGGGTGGTAAAGGTCCTTTGATATCAATTCCAACTCGATGGAATGGATATTTAACTTCTAGAGGTTGTAGATTTTGTCATTGTATTTCATGTCCTCTACGTTGGCAAATATCACATGTTTGAACATACTCTTTAATGTCATTATACATAGTAGGCCAAAATTATCGTTCTTTTATTTTGTTATAAGTAGTACTAATTCCTAAATGTACTCCTTGTTCGTCGTGTAGTGTATATAGAATGAGGTGTTTTTGGTCATGTTTGATTACTCTTTGGGCTTTCTCTTTACTTCATCAATATAATTTATTGTTTTCAATAAAATAATTTTTAGCTTCTTTTTGGATTTGAGATTTTTGCTGTTTAGTGGTGTCCGTGTCAAATTGTAGAGTAGAGAGGTATTGATATAGCTGATTATATTGTTTTTCATCCATTGTCCTTTAAATATTCAGGTAAGCGTGAGAGAAAATCAGCATTTTTATTCCGGCTACCAGCTCGATATTTAATATCAAACTGATATTCTTGTAGGGTTAATCTCTATCTTGTAATTCCTTTGTTGTCGTTAATTGTGCATGAATTAAGTAACCATTGTAAAGCTTTATGATCGGTAATTCGAGTAAATCTCGTTCAATGAATATAGTAACGAAAATATTTTATGGCCCAAATAACTACTAAACATTCAAGTTCGACGGTACTATAATTTTGTTCAGCAGGTGTTAAAGTTCGACTGGCGTAAGCAATTACATGCTCTCGACCATTTTTAATTTGGAATAGGACTGCACCAAGTCCTTGATAAGAAGCGTCGGTGAATAGGATTTAAGGTTCAGAGTAATCGGGGTATTGTAAGATAGGTGATTGGGTTAAGCATTGTTTAAGCCAATCAAATACTTTTTGTTGTGGTTCATTTCATTTAAATTCTTCATCTTTCTTAAATAGTTTAAGTAAAGGTCCAGCCTTTTTAGAAAATCCTTCTATAAATCGGCGATAGTACGATGCTAAGCCTAGGAAGGCTCTAAGTTGCGAGATATTTTTCAGGGGTGGGAGTTTATCAAGTTTATTAACCTTTTGAGAATCAGGTTTAATTCCTTCAATTCTGACTATATGTCCAAGAAATTGCATTTCATTGGTACAGAAATGGCATTTCTCTGGGTTTATTCTCAGGTTGGCGTCCTTAATAAGATTGAATACTTTCTGGATATCTTTTATATGTTGTCCAAATGTTTCGGAATAAATATTAACGTCATCAATATATACCATAGCTTTCTTCCATAATACAGGTTGTAGAACAATGTCCATGAATCTTTAAAATGTAGAGGGGGCATTGCAGAGTCCAAATGGCATTACATTGAACTCATAAAGACCAAATTTTGTTATGAAAGCGGTCTTTTCTTTGTCTTCTTCTTTTACTTCTACTTGCCAATATCCGGAGGTTAAATCAAGAGAAGTAAACCATTTAGCATTTTCAAGATTATCTAACATTTCATCAATTCTTAGTAAAGGGTAAGTGTCCTTTTTAGTTGTGCTATTTAACTTTCTAAAATTAACACAAAATCTTAATTTTCCGTTTTTCTTTTTTGACTAGAACAACCGGGGAACTCCAAGGACTTTCTGATTTTCGAATTATACTATCTTTTTCCATTATTTCAATTTCCTTTTGGATGTGGTCTTGTTCAACAGGGGAGGCCCTATATGCCCTTTGTTTGATGGGATACGAATCACCTGTATTTATACTATGATATATGACATTAGTTTTTCGAAGTTCAGAGAATTTAGTGGCGAATATATTTGAATTTTCTAGTAATAATCGAGTTATATCTTCTTTTTGTTGTTCATCGAGATTATGTCCAATAACCATTGATTTATCTTTAGTAATGGGGATAGAAATTTTTTGGTCTTCTTTCTTTTTATCTTTTATTTCTTTGATTTCTGGTTGTATTAATTTGAATATTTCATCTGAAGAAGGATTCAAAGGGTTATTGATATTTTCAATTTTTACATTAGCGATTAATTGTTCATTAAGTTGAGAAAAGGTATCTCCAATTTGAATAGTGGTGTATATGGGTTCGATAGGGTTGTTATCTTCTAATTCTAACTCTAATTCCTGGTTAAAATAATAGTCTTTAAAATTAATTGGATATACTGTATCAGGATCTGTAATTTGTTGTTTACAAGAGATTGGGACATATTCTATTTGATCCACGATTCCAATACTCATGAATTCTCCATAATAGTCAATAATAGCATGAACTTTATCTAAATATTCATTTCCTAGGACTACATTATATTCTTTAGATTCCGTTACTAACATATCAACTAATGTAATTTTTGTACCAAGTTGAATAGGAATGTCCTTAACTCTGCCTAAAGGAACAGATTTGTGTCCTGTAATATCTACAACTCGGACATTACTTGGTTCATCAATATTTCTACCCATTTTATCAAGAAAGCGTTTAGTAACCACACATCCTTTTATCAATAAGAACATTAATTTCTTTTCCCAAAACTTCAGCAGTAGTAAATAATACATCTTTAACTTGATTCTTTTGATTGTTATCTTCGAGATAAAAATCAATTTCATTCGAGTTCATCCCCAATATTTCTATAGTTTCATTATAATCTGTCCAGAGATTATAAAATTTATCATCTATATTATTGTTATTTTTGTTAGTTTTGTCATCTTCTTGGTCGAGTAATAAATCAATTTCATCCATTAAGAATGAATAAACATCTTCATTGTTATTATCAATTGAGGGTTTTAGGACTTTAGCATGCTCACTCTCTGGAGATGCTATTTCTAGTTTAAATGTTGTCTTTGTTGATTGTTATTATTATTATTATTATTATTATAATTATTATTATTGTTTTGGTCTCGGTTATTGTTATGATTATTATTATTGTTAGGAGGAGGATTGTTATTGTTATTATTGAAATTATTGTTATTATAATTGTTATTGTTTCTTCGGTTATTATTATTATTACGGTTATTATTTCGATTGTAATTGTTATTGTTATAATTGTTATTGTTGTTATTTCTTCAATTTTGATTAAAACGACAATTTCGAGTACCATGTCCAATCTGTTGACAGTTGGTACAAAAAGGGGCGGAACAGTTAGCAGCAAAGTGACCAGATCAATTACATCTCAAACAATTATTATTTCTTTGTTGGGGTGGTCTGTAATTGTTGTTATTGTTGTTCCTATAGTTATTATTATTATTTCTATAATTGTTATTATTATTTTGAGAAGAAGTGTTTTGTTGGGTTTGAGAGTTTCGATTTTGATTATGATTCTGCATAGTTCTAGTAACATATTGAACTGCTTCCATTAAGTTATCACGCAGACTATGTTGAGGTTGAGCAGACATGATGGGTTAATTTAAACCAGTGTATCCTCCAAAGAATTGTGGTTGGTAGGTAGTAGGTAATAAGGAATAAGCCGATAGGGAACTTCCTTTAGAGTAAGCTACTTCGATAGCTTTGGCTTTATTTACTGCTTGATTAATAGTTATTGGGTTTTCTGATTGTACCGGTATTTGGAATTCTTGTCTCAATCCATCTACAAATTGTCGAATTTTATCTACTTCAGGATAATTATTATTGGGATCGACTCTTCGCCATAACTCTTCAAGGGCAGAATTATAAGCATTGACAGTCTCTCCTGGTTTCTGTTTTCTACTCCTTAATGTATAATGCCATTGGGACACTTTGAATGGATCTCTAAACTTTTTAGAGAAAAGTTGGACGAAGGAGTAGTTTGTATGGGTATCGTTATCCCAGTAGGTAAAGTTGAATCGATTTTGATTATACCAGGATAGAGCATTGTCTTTAAAGAAATTAGGGACTATAGCAAGTTGTCTATTTTCAGAAATGTTATTACCAACACATGCTTGAGTAAAAGCTTCAACCCATTCAACCGGGTCTTCATCTTGGTTACCAGAAAAAGTAGGAAAGTCAATCATTTTATATTCCTTTGGTTTGGTAGCTGCAGTTGGTTTTTCGGCGTTATTATTAACAATTTCTTTTAATCCTCCTAAAATGCTCTTTATAGCATCTTCAGTATTAAATTCATTCTCTTCATTATCATCACCTTCATCTTCATCATTTTGACGTTCTTCATTACTATTACTTGGTCTGATTGGTACTTGTCTATTTTCTGCGCCTCTTTGAGAGTTGTTATTTATATATAAATTAGTCATTCTATCATCATCATTAAAATGAAGCAGGTCATCATTTTGATCAGTTCGTCTATTGTTATTTCTATCACTTTGAGACATGGTTAAATTTTCTAATTGACTAACAAGACTAGAGAAAATATTATCGTCAAAGTAATTATTAATTTGGGGTTTATCGATAGTTGAATAGTTAATATCAGAAGATTGAAGGTTGTTGGTATCAATTAGATGGTCAGATGTGGTTTGATAGCTATTATTATTGGAAGTGGATGAGCTAGATTCTTCTGTGGTGAGGATATAGTCGTTATTTTTGATGGTTTCCTTTATTTGACTAAGAATTTGTCGAGTGTTATGCAGGCTTTGTTTTATTTGATTATGATTTTGTTCAATTTGGTTATTTATAGTGGGTATAGATAGATTGGAAGAGTAAGAAGATGTAGAGTTTTCTTCAAAGTTTTCCCCAGAATTTTCTTCAGAATGGTCTTCAAGGTTAATAGCTCCGTTGGAATCTTCTGAATTATCTGATGATTTATTTCTAGTATTTCTGTTGATGCAGGAGAATCAATGAATCCACAAGTTTGTTGCCACTTTTCAATTACTTCTAATACGATTAAATCAAATTCTTGTGGGGTTGGTTATTTTGATATCAAACAGTGGTTATTAATCGATGAATATGAGGTGTTAAATCTTCAGTTATAGGTAATTGGTATGCGTCGTTAAAATAATCAACAGTATAAGCAGAAAGGTTTTCAGCCTTATAAGTAGGGAAAAACCAATTCCAAAATCTGTAAAATTCTTTGGTAATATAATACTCGTTGGTAGGGTAACAAGCAGAACAACTGGGATCAGGTCTCTCTTTATATCTTCTTCGGCTTATTAATCGATTAGTTTTGTGTAAGAAATTATGATTAGCTATTTGTTGTTTGTATTGGTCAATATTCATAAAGAGGTTTAATCAAAATAGGTGGAAAAGCCGTGAAGTTGACGATATTTAAATAGATCGTTTATGCCGTTAGTTGATTTAATGTTATTATGTAATTCTTTTTTATACAATTTCAAATTTGCACACTGGTATGGAGTATAAGTACGTCGAGGTAAGGGTTTGACTTGTGATGTTGCAGTAGTTGGATAAGGGATACCTTGAGGGTTATCCGGAGTTAGAAATTCTAAATAGTCAATAGTTTGATAGGGAGAGGTTTGGAATCCTTGGTCAATAACTCGTCCGTTATCCCAAAGGTCCTCAGATGTAGGATATGATTTGCCGTTTCCCCAAGAAAAGTCAGAGAATTTAGAGTATTTAAACAAAATATCGATTTGTCGAGAGTTTAAAGATGACCCGAATTGGAGTTGGTCAATAGTAGATTTAAGGGTTTCAATTAGATTATTATATTCCTCGTTAGTAGGAATATGATCAAGAAAATACCAAGCGAAATCAAAGTATTTCTGTGAGAAGGGTTGCATATAGCAAGTACGAAGTTAATATTAAGGTATACGAGAGAAGATAGAAAGAAATTAAAGAACTTTGATAATAAATAATAATAACAGGTTAAAATTTAACTAATATTTTAAGAAATTAGTTATAGGATAGTATATATAATGTAAAATAGAACTTCTATACTATAAAATTTTGTTTCGTATAATGTTACTCAAAAATCAAAGATCTAGATAATTCTAACTAGTACGAGTAATTTAAACTTTGCTTAACTTAAATTGAGTTTTGTGTAATTAAAAAGAAGCTTCGTGTTAAGATAATAAGAAAGAATAAAGAAAATTTTAAAATTGGTTTAATATAGCTAGCTAAAAGGAATAAAGAAGAAAAAAAAGAAAAGAAAGAAGAAAGAAAAAAAATGAAGAAACTTAGAAGAAAGAGTTGCAACTATATAAAAAATATAATTCCAAAAAAAAAAATTTTAACACAAATAATTTAATCCAAAAACTAAACTGATAAAAAAAATATCACAAATACAAAAGGTTTAAAACAATAGATTAAAAATCACTGACACAAAGAGTTATAGGTCCTGTCGTCGTCGCCAAAACTGTAATATAGTAACTTTTAGGCAAGAAACTATATCACTTGACTTAACATGTAAGAGAGTAAGAAATGTATACAATATCAAAGAAGTCAATAATAAAAGATAATAAATCCAAAAATAATAATAATAAAAATTAATATGTCGACAAAAGTAAAAGAGAATAATAATTCCACCAAATAAATTAATAAC
>QKWP01001092.1:80228-96706 GCA_003550325.1 Gigaspora rosea
TCAGATAATCGAGAAGAAATTGCTATAAATAATACAATTAATAGATTATTAGCTAATAATACTATTGAATGGCCAAAAATTAATAATAATCCTATTAATGAATTTCAAACTTCAGGATATATTGCATGTGCATTTCCAACTCTTTATCCAACAGGAAGTGCTGATCTTCGTTCAAAACGTATCAAAGATGTCAAACCAGCTAAATACTTTAGGCATTTATTGCAATATAAAGATAGAAGATTTGCTCAGCTACTCGTTGGCAGTATTTTGTACTTAATTCACAGATGAGATGGTGAGCATTACAGGAAAAAAGAGTATATGTTAAGCAAAATTTTAATGATAATCAGCTTACAGTTGCAGATATACAAGAAATTATTGCAGATAGTAATACAAATATGGCTGATCGAATTATGAGATTTGGTTTAGGAATACGTGGATCAAGGCAGTTTTGGAATACAAAACGTTGAGTTATCGGACATGATTAAACAGTTAGGTTCACAAGGTTTAATATTTTTCACATTTAGTGCTGCTAATTTACACTGGCCAGAACTTCATACACTTATGCCATCTAATGAAAATCAGCATCAAACATTATTAACAATCTCCATCTTGCTACTTGGTTTTTTAATAAACGGTTTGAGATTTTTTTTAATACTGTGCTAATAAAAAAATGGAATTTAGAAGATTGGTGGTATAGATTCGAATGGCAACATCGTGGTAGTGTTCATGTACATGGAATTGAAAAAATAAAAAATGCTCCTAAAATTGAATGGGAACAACTAAAAGGTGATGAAAATTCATTAAGAGAGTTAACAAAATATATTGACTCTCTGGTTACTACTATTAACCCAGGACCTGATGCCCCTGTTCCTAACTATCATCCATGCCAAAAACGTCATGAAGAACTACATGACAATATACAAGATTATATCGAATTAGTTAACAAGTTGCAGCGACATACACTCATATTGTCTTCGTACCAAATATGGAAAACAATCCTGCAGATTTGGATTTCCTAAAGAAGAAAGTAATTATACTTTTTTGCGTGATGATAGTCACGGTCATCCAGAGCTCGTAACAGCAAGAAATGACCCATATATTAATCCTCATAGTAGAATCCAACTACAAGGATGGAGAGCAAATGTTAATCTTAAACCTATTCTTAGTATTCATGCAGCTCTACAATATATTTCCAAATATGCAAGTAAATCAGAACCACGATCAGAAGGCTTTTCACAAATATTAAATCAAATACTTAATAATAGCAATCCTACTAATAAATTACTTGCTCCAGTTCAGAAATTATTGCTTCATAGTGTTGCTGAACGTGATATATCTGCTCAAGAAACTTGTCATCTACTTCTTGGAATTCCTCTTTATCATTCAAGCCTGTCTTTTTTCTCATTAAATCTCAATAATGAAATACCTCGTTGGCTTCATAGTACAGGTGTTAATAAAGATAGAACCTCTAGACAAATTGAAAATGTTGGATTAACAACTCGTTCTACTTTAAAAATATACTGGGAAAGACCTTCTGATTTTGAAAATTTCTCATTATATAAATTATATCTCACATATAAGTTTACCAATAACAAATGGAAAATATGTAAAACAGAAAACATTATATGAGTTTGGCCATGACCATAACCATTGCGAAATAGACCAGAATGGGAAAAGTTCTGTCGTGTAAAAGTTCTTCTTCATGTTGCTCATCGAGATATTAAGCTTTTAACTCAAGATAATACAATTTCATGATCAGTTTTATATAATCACTATTCTGAAGAAATTAATTCCGATCCAATGGACTTACTTTGGCCCCCTATAGATAATAATGAAACAAGAGAAATAACAGATGATAAAAGTTATGAGGAAGAATCTGAAGATGATGAAGGAGAAGAATGCCGATTTGACTGGATGCTTTTGGCAGAAATGGGCCCTAACTCAGTAATTAATTGTTCTTCTGATCTTGGATCTCGTGATATTGATCGAACATATGATTGGATTAGTGAAGTTAGACAAAATTATTCTAATACTGACCTCAGAGAAGTAGACTCTTTTTTGCAAAGAGTATCTAATCGTAATGAATCAAATAATGAAATAGAGAGAAATGAAATATCTAATACTGATATTATAAATTATCATATTCTAAATGATAAACAAAAAGCAATTTTTAAACGAATAGAATCACATTACCAGAGCATTCTTACAGGTTGTCAAATTAAACCACTCAACATTATTATTATGGGAACTGCTGGTACAGGAAAATCATTGCTAATTAAAGCAATCAAGTGTCGACTTCTTGAATTAACAGAAACTAGATCCAATTCACCTGTATTATTACTTGCTCCAACAGGAGTTGCAGCCTTTAATATTAATAGAGAAACAATTCATTCAGCTTTTTCTATTCCAATACCTATTGGTAATAATCTTGACATAACTGGTGAGCGATTAAACCGTTTACAAAATAAATTACAAAATATACAATATTTTATAATTGATGAGAAAAGTATGATCGGACGTCGAATGCTTGCTTTGGTTGATTTACGATTACGTCAAGCTTTTCCTGAACAAAAGAACCAACCTTTTGGTAGAAAATCAATTATCTTGTTTGGTGATTTTGGGCAGCTTCCTCCTGTGCTTGATCATCCTATATATACTACAAATGTTTTAAAAGATTCACTATCCAATGATAGTATTGTAGCATACAATCAATTTCAGGAAGTGTATAAACTTGACATAGTTGAACGTCAATCTGGAAATTCTGATGAACAAAAAGAGTTTCGAAATATTCTCTTGCGATTGCGTAATGGTGAATCTACTCTTACAGACTGGAGAACACTTAGCACACGTTTTGATAATAAAATAAATAAAACAGAATATAATAGATTTTCAGATGCTACATATGTTATGACAAAGTGGACTGATATTAATAGAATAAATATTGATAAATTAAGATCATTAAATGTTCCTGTTGCAAAAATCCTTGCAATACATAATAGAGGAGGTAAAGAAGCTAAAAATGCAGATTATGATATAGCAGGTAGTCTTGAGGCAGAATTATTATTAAGCAAAGGTGCACAAATTATGCTAATAGCAAACCTGTGGACAGAAGCTGGATTAGTTAATGGTTCAATAGGAATTATTCAAGATATTTTGTTTGAAAAAGAGCAAAGTCCACCTTCACTTCCAATAGCAGTTTTTATCAAATTTGATAATTATACAGGACCTACTATAAGTACAGTAAATGGCATAAAAGTTGTTCCAATTGTACCAATCCAACGCAAATGGGAAGGCAAATCAGGGGCAACTTGTTCATATTTGCAGATTCCTATCTGTCTTGCATGGGCTATTACAGTGTACAAAAGCCAAGGGCTAACACTACCAAAAGCTAAAATAGATATTGGCAGCAAAGAATTTGCTGCTGGACTTTCTTTTGTAGCAATATTTCGAGTTCGTTCACTTAATGATATTATTTTTACACCATTTAATTTTGAAAGACTTCAACGAATTTTAAAATGTAAAAAAATACAAGAAAGAAAAACTAAAGAAATGCGGCTAGTTTCTTTAATACCTAAAACTTAAAAATATTAATCATAAATTATATAATAATGCAATTTTAATTATTAATAAAAAATCCTTAGCCATTTATCTGCCTTGTCTTATATATCATTTTTATTTTCATTGCTATCTAATAATAATAAGCATTTTTATTTATATGCTAAATATATTAAAGATAATTATTAATATAAAAATTATATATTGTTAAAAAAATAAATTTTCTAACATATAATACAATATCTTTTACAGTACTTTTTTTTTACTAATAAATTATTAAATTCATAAATAGTATTTAATACTATTTAATTTTACAAATAAGGTTCTTAAATAAAATTATATAGATACTATATACAGTACAATATAGTATTTAAAATTTAATATTTTGGCTCCGGCCATACAATACTATGCATTAGCCTAGTTTTATATAATTTTAGAACATATTATTAATCACCTGATTATTTTTTATCAGAGCCTACTTTTTTTCTCTTTCTCTTAAAATATATTTGGTTAGGTTCCTTATATATAATTTCAACTTTTTTTACCTCCTTCCTCTCTAAAAAATTACCTAATTTTTGATACCTTCTTTATATAGTAATTACTAGCTATCTTAGAAAATATTTTAAATAAAAAAATTTTTATTAAATAAATTTATTTAAAATTTAAATAAGTATAAAAATAAGCTAGCTAATTCCAAATATAAAACTTGGTTAAAAATTAAATTAATATATATAAAATAATTTAAATTTAAAGTTTTACTAGTAATTACTATATAAATATTTTTTAAATTTATATATAAAAAATAGCTATATTTTTTTTTAAAATTTGAAGTAATATAACTTATGGTAAACAAATTTGATATCAAAGAATTTTTGTAAATAGAATTAGAAGATAAATTTTTATAACTTTCAATTAAAAAATATAAAAATCTAATCAGTAAAAATTTTTTTAATTCTAGCTAAATTTACCTAGCTTACTAATGACTTAATATAAATAGTAATAATTTGCAATAAGTAAAAAAATAGCTTATAATATAAATAATAATTATTACAATATAACTAATAATAATATTTTAATTATAATTAGTTTTTACTGTTTTTTATATAATTAAAATTTTAGTTTGCAAATTTATTAGTAAATTATAATTATAATTGGTCTTAAAAGATGTACAGTACTAAATTTAGTACAACAAATTACAAAAAAAATTCAAGGTCTAAAAAAATTTTTTTGCAATAATCTTATGGGAATTAGTAAACAATGCATCATGCACCGTAGTGCACCGGTAGTACAAATAGATATAAATAAATAATAAACATTACAAAAGTGATGCAATAATCAAAATAAATATAAAATGAAATTTTATCAATAGTTATTCTTTTGCTTTTTCATTAGCACATAATAAAAGTGAAGGTTAGAAGCGAAATATTTACAATAACACATAATAGAGAATACACATCCAAATATCTACTAAGCTACATGTCGAAGTGTGTCGAAGTGGTAGTAGATAAACAAATAGTATCGTATCGGTTGCTTTAACCCTAATAGTTTGTTACACTATTCTTGCGGTTCCAAAGTTATACGACGTTGTAAACAAACAAACGAATCGAATGAAGCAAACAACTAGTGAAGCGAGTTAGTCAAACGGACAAACAAAACAAGCGAAAAATAAAACAATAATAATAATTGAAATAAGAAAGTGGTTGAGGTTAACGAAACGGTACATTAATTGAAGAATGTAAAGCAAATGAAATGGGATATGTCAACAAAGCACGTAAAGTAAGGAAAACGGGAGAAGCACGTGAAATGAGAGAAATAGGAAATATCAACAAAGCACGTGAATTCAATGAAACAGGCGAAATAAATAAATCAAATGAACCAGGCGAAGTAAATAGAACAAATGAATTTGGCAAAATAAATGAATCAGGTGAAACAAATGGATTAAGCGAAGAAGATTCAAGCGAAAATGGCAACAAAGCACATATAGTAAAGAAAATGTGAAAAGCATATGAAATGAGAGAAATAGAAAATATCAGCAAAGCACGTGAAGTCAATGAAACAGGCGAAGTAAATAAATCAAATGAATCAGGCGAAGTAAATGAAACAAATGAATTAGGCGAAACAAATGGATCAAGCGACGGTGAACCAGGTGAAGTGAATGAAGAAAGCAATAGTTATTTTAATAAATTATGTTTTAATGGGGAGAATACAGGTACTTTAGGTGTAATTTCAATAAAAGTAGGTGACTCATTCAGAGATTTTGTACATGCAGAGGAAAAAATACGACAGTATGCAGAGTTTAAAGAATTTAATATATGATTGGGTCGGAGCACTATTGTGGGAACAGAGATGCGAAGAGGACAATTAAATGTCAGAATTCTGGTCTGTTTAAAGCAAAAAATCCAGAAAATCCTGGAACTTCTGTTAAACAAGGTTGTCCTTGGCACATTAATTTTTCAAGATCGCTTAAGCAGAATATTGAAAATCTCGTTTATATAACAACCTTAGAGGATACACATAACCATGAAATGTCTATTGAAGCATTGCAGTTTGAAAAATTAAAGGCGTTTACGAAGGATATGCGTGATGATATTGAATTTTATGTAAAAAAATGTAGCTTTTGTGCGACTACAATTAAACGGATTCTTAGTCAAAAATATCTATTACATCCAATTTATCCTCAAGATCTTTATAATGAGATTAAAAAGCACAGACCATCTGCGCAATTAATTGAAGGTGATGCTGCCTGGTTTTATAAGAGCTTGTTGGCCAAACAACGTGAGGACCCTCAGTAGTTTATAGAAGCAAAATGGGAAACTGAAACATGTACTCTTGTTGGTCTTTTCTGGATGGGCCCAGATCAGATTTTGTTATGGTCCGAATTTGGAGACTCTATTGGACATAACAATACTGCGGGAACAAATCGATATAACATGCCATTATTTCTCTTTGTTGTACAAGACAATAACATACAATCTCGAACAGGAGCACAGGCTTTAATGAGTGACGAGACTAGTGATTCATATGAATGGATATTACACATAACAAAAAAACAACTCAAGGGTGGATACCTAATGTAATAATTACTGATGGGGATCCCGCTATGGAGCGTGCAATCGTTATTGAATATCCACAGGCACGCTACCTTCTCTGTATTTGGCACATAAAAGAGAATCTCAAAAAGTCACTTCGTGGAAAATTGGGTGATTCATTTTCTGACTTTTATTCAGCATTTTGGCAATGCCGAAATAGTGATATTCCTGAAATGTTTAATCGTTATTGGGAAAAAATTATTACTAATTATCCGGCAGCATCACAATATCTTGAAAACCATTTATATAAAAGACGTAGAGCATGGGCACGTGGGTTTTCGACAACACTATTTACACTCGGTATTGAATCAAAATCCTTCGTAGAAAGTCAGAATGCCTGTATTAATCGCATTCTTGAGAATAGTAATACTTCCCTTTGTGAACTCGGTAAGGTTGTTATGAATCAGGTTGAAGAACAGATGAAAAAAAACATTTTGAAAATTGGAAGCGAAGTATTCCTTTAACAGCAAATACTGTAATAGTTTTTCCAACAATTGAAGCACTCATTAGACATTATTTACGGCCAAATGTTACGCAATATTTGATTAATCAAATGAAAGAAAGTATTTATTATACAGCAACTCGTTCTAGTATTGAAGAGATCAAAAGTATGCCAATTCAATATGAGGATCTTGAAGACGAATTTGATAGTGTATTTATTTGTGCTCAATTTCTTTTACAACAGTTAGATGAGATTAATGTCGTGGAGGTTTGGAATATTTCTCGAGTTACAAGTTCTAATATAAATCATGTAGTATTTTGCTTGAAGGATAGGTTATATTGTTGTACATGTTTACTTCAACAGAAAAAGGAACTTATTTGCCGACACTATTTTCATTTATTAAACATTACACAAACTGCTCGATTTAACATGCAGCTTATTGCTCCTAGATGGATTCCTAAAGAGTATTGTCAAGAGGTAACAACTGAACATTATCATTTTGGGCAACGATTTGTTAATAGTATTACAGAAAATAATGAGAATAAAGATAATAAAAGGTTCAACTGAATTCAACCGTTTTATAATCAAGCAAACAAAGTTCTAATGAAAATGAAGGTTTTGTTGAAGAACTGTTATTCTATGGAAGAGTATGGGGCTTGGCACGTACTGCTACAAAAAAATGTTTGTTGTATCGTGATGAGAAATTTGTCAAGATCGTTGAAAACTATTTAGCAATATACATGAACGTGAAAACAATCTTAGTCGAATAAACAGACAACATGAAACAGCAAATTCAGATAGTTCAGATAAAGAGAACAAGATAACAAATGTTCGATTTAGAAATCTATATAAAATTATTACTAAAGGTAGACCTAAATCGGTTCATTATAACAAGTCCGATAAAGAGACAAAAAAAAAGTGTCAGTTGGTAAACGGAAGCGTGGCCAAAATCGCTGTGGTTATTGCAAAGAACTGGGTCATAACATTGTCATGTGTTCTAAAAAGAATGTAGAGCGAGCAAGCAATGAAGAGCGAACAAACGATGAAGAGCAAACAAGCGATGAAGAGCAAACAAGTGATGAAGAGCAAACAAGCAATGAAGAGCAAACAAGCAATGAAGAGCAAACAAGTAGTGCTGAGCAAGAGCAATAATATTTGTTCTCATAGTATGGCATATAGAAAATAGTTTTATACTTGATAGTGTAGACGTACATATTTTTAAGAGTAAATGTTACGTATTTGATTGATATTACTTGTTAAAAAAGGTATGTTACTTAATACTGTAATAGCGAATTGTTGTTGTGCATATTATGCACGTACAAACCTGTTAAAATAGATTTTTGGGGTTTGTAATAATAAAGCAGTACGTATATACATACTTATCGGTATTGGGATTGCTTTTTCATACGTACTGTACATATTAGTATTGGTATTACTTTTTTAATATATACATATGTTATACGATACATGTACGTACAAGAAATTTTGCTAATAAATAAGTTGAAGTTCTATTAGGGCGCCTACTTTTATCACCTGATTTCAGTTTATTAGTAGCCCTTACCCCCCCCAGATATAAAAATTATCAGGTCTTATATATAATTTCCAAAATTTTTGACCCCTCCCTAGAAAATCAGGTGATAAAAGTAGGCTCCCTTATTATTTGTAAAGGATTTTAGTAAGCAGTACACTCTGCACTATAGATATAGAGTTATAATTAGGGTTAGGGTTAGGGTTAGGGCATAAAAGAGGTGCACTGCAGTGCAGGTGCACTGCTTACTAAAACCCTAATCTTATTACCGGTAATAATATTAAAATAAATAATACCAAACTATTTTTGAATTTTTGTAAATAAAAAAAATTTGGGTTTTAAATTTTTTAGATTTTTTATGAGTTTTTGAAAACTGTTTAAATGTAGTACAAAACAGTAAATCCAATCCATTAATAAAATTTTAAGTACTATAATATTTTTAATAAATTTATTAATAAAATTATAAAAATTTCTATAATTCTCTAAATTTTGCTAATTTTTCTAACTTTTTGCTATAAGTAAATTTGTTTGTACCAAAAAATATTTTATTTTAGTATTATCACCAAAATTTGTATAGGGATTACTATCGATTTTTATCAGTTATTGGATAGTAATCAATTTAAATCCCTCTGACGAGAACTATCGATTAAGATAGTAATCAGTAATAATCAATAATAATTGATAGATATCAAATTAAAAATTATAAATAACAATACTATTATACTATATACTTATTTTTAATTATTTTACAAGTTATCAATATTTTTTAAAAACTCTTTCCCGAACATCCATACATCACTAAGTAAACAAACAAAAAACGGAAAAGAGTATACAAACACATGGCTTTTATTGTACAAATAATTAAGTAATTAATTAATTAAATAAAAAAGACAAACTACAACAACACCTAGGAGAAGCTTAAAAGAAAAGGAAGACAGAAAATAACAGAAGTAGTCGAAAAGACAAAACTACACAAGAACAGGTCTTCGGACCAGATTTGATAACTTTGCTCAAAGGGATGGAAGCATCCAAAGAATTTGAAGCAGCACAAGAAAGTTTTACAGAAAGATTAATTAGACAAGACGAAGAGGCTGCTCAAAAAATAGAAGGAACAAAGAAAATCAAAAGAAAACACTTGACAAAAGATAAAACTGAACTCGAAAATGGGGATAACGGCTCGAACATTGAAAACACAGAAATGACGTCATTGGAAATGGAGATCAAAACAAACACCGAAATGGAAATCGATCTGACATCATCGCAGACGAATATAGAAAATGCTGATCTACAGGGGTTTGGTACGGGAACCGAGGATCAACAGTCGGGTGTAGAAATTACTGAGGTACCGGGAACTGACACAGAAATGGAGGATCGACAGCTATCGGACAAAAATTTAAGCGACCACGTACAACTAATGAAACTAGATCCACTGTTGGAACAAAGGTTGGCAGAAAGACTAGAGGAAGAGTTGAAAAAGGATAAAGAAAATGAATTAGTAAAAGAAAAAGAAAAGAAGGAGAGTGCAAGTAAAGTAGAGAAAGGAAAAGAAAAAGCAAAATTATCATACAGTGAGGTGGCCAAAGGTCCAGGAAAAGATATAAAGAGGCCTTTTGACGAAGAACGACAGAGTAAAATCAGCAGAGGCATAGATAAGGTATTGAGGGCTAATAGCGAATTAAAGACCGAGGAATTCGATGGAAGGAAATGGCATAAAAATAATATACTAGCAGCCTTTGAAGCTATGGCAGAGTTAAAGGAGTTTATAAAACACAAATTCGAGAGTAGAAAAACGGCAATGAAGATTCCAGAGGCTATAGAAAGGAAAATGCATTATAGAGACAAGGCATTCTTTAGAACCTTTACACGAAGATTCGAAATACAACCCAAACACCAGCTGGAATTTTTGGAATTGTTAAATGAGGCAACAGAGCGATACAAGAAGAGCTACGGAGCACATGTACTAAATAAGAACAATAAAGAGCAACTCTATGACAAATTAAGGAAGAAACTGGGCATAGATTATCTAACAAACCAGGAATTTGGAATGATGGATGCACACCAAATAACAGTATTAATACTGTATGTAGTCGGTTTTGCGAGGATCCGAAACAACCTTAACTACAATGACTTAAAGAAAGCGATCGAAGAAGTTCAGGTGGAAGTTAGAAGAAAACTACCAACAGAATGGAAAGAGATTCCTTTAACGATAAGAAAGGGACTACCCTGTGAGCTACCGATAGAAAACTCAAAGTGGACGGGAACAGTAGCGATCATCCTAAGGAAAATATATGCATTCGAAAGACTACCAGAATCGTATATCAGTGATAAAAGAGAAAGATTACCGGACTACCCTGAGGATCTAAGAGCGGAAGTAAGGAAACTTTTTCCACTAACCAAAAGAGAAGAACTAAGGGACCTGAGAAGGAGAAAGGAGGAATTAAGTAAATACTACCATATGAGGGCGTTACCAGATGATTATTTCGAACTACCAGCAAAGAAATTGGAATTACCTGATGCAGTCCAAGATCTAACACCACGACTGAGAGAGATGTTCCCGTTTTGTCCAAGAGATGATGAAGATTTCAAAGCACATATAGAGGAACTCAGGAAAGTCTATGCATTTAAATACTTACCCAACGATTATATAATCAGAAAGAAAAGATTACCAGCCAAACCTGAGGAACTGGCGTTAAAAGAGAAGTTTGAGTTTCCAATAATGTCGACAGAGACGGCAATAAGGTTCATTGAGCAGATACCAAGCTTCTATAGAGTGGTAACACCCTTACCAAGAGAATACATAGGAGTAAACTATACATCATTAGAAGATCTACCAGTAAACTGGGAAGACGTAACCAAAGTGAACCTAACCCTACCGATAACAAACACAAAAGAGCTGATGATCGCGGTTAAGGCATTAAGGGAATTTTATTTCTTCTGGAAAATACCTGAAGATTGGATACAGATTAGGGAAAAAGAAAATGACAAGAAGACAAAGGACGAGGAACGTTTCCCAACAAGCATCGAAAAATTAAATGAAGAACTACAAAATAAGAATATAATCGATTGCCCGAAATTCCCAATCGAGGAACAAGAAGAAGTAATTGAAGCGATCAATTTACTACAAGAAACTTTCAGAATTGAAACAATACCAGAATGGGTGTTTAATATAAAGGAACTTCCAGAACCTGACTGGAAGGTGTTTGGAGAAGATGACTACGAACTAGTAGATACAGAAGATACAGATATGGCAGAAATAATTTAAGCCATGAACAGTAATCAAAGGAACAGTGGTCCAAGTTCATCGAACAAAACAACAATTAAAACAAACAAAGGAAATGAAACAGACAAACGGGAGGTGATTACTGAAGCGATTGAAGGATTAAGCAATGTAAATAAAAGAATGAAAATTCAAATGTCAACTATAAACGTACAAGGAATAAATGTTGAATTAAAAAGGAGGTTGATCCTAGAAGAACTCGAGGAAAGAAAACTGGATATAGTTGCACTAACTGAAACAAAGCTTGCAGAAAAAGAGGACTTGCGAACACAGCTAATGAACGAACAATATAAAATATATATCGCAGCTACAACGCCAGATAAGGAGATAAAGAGAGAAGCATCTATGGGAGTAGCAATACTAGTAAAACCAGACATTAGTTGTTATATACACAACATACAGACACACGAAGGGATGGCGATATATGTAGATTTCTTCTTCCCGCAACATAACAGGATGCGTGTAATAGCGGTATATATACCAAGCGATAAAGGGGAAATTTCGAAACGTACACAAGAAAAGATAAAATCATGGATAGAACAGGCCAACGCGAGAGCAATGAAGATTGTAATAATGGGAGATTTTAACAGTAATATACATAGAAAGGAGGACGAAAAAAGAACACCGATATTCAAAACGATGCAAGAAAACTCAATGATGAGTCTACTGAATGAATATGACATTAAGGACTATACATGGAAGAGAGAAGAGTCAGAATCACAGATTGACGATATATGGATATCAACAAACCTATTCATGAAAGCAAAATACCCTAGTATAGAATTCTTAGTGGCAGCAAACAGTGATCACAGGATGATAGGTACCGAACTGCAATTAGGCGAGATCAAAAGAATAAGAAGGAAAAAGCAGAAGAAGAAAGTATACCTGTACAGGGAGACAGATGAAAGTGCTTGGGAAAACTTCAATAAAGAGGTGGGAGATAAAGTTGAAGGATTGCAGATTCAGTGTGTTATCGACGAAACCACACTTAACAAGGCTTGGCATAAGCTTAATCTGGCAATAAAACAAGCGGCAAATAACAATATCAAAAATAAATTGGTAGTCATGAGAGGCTTCGAAGCAAGGACTAAAAAGGCCTCGATTTTGCACAAAGCACTGGTTAAAATAAATAAGGTAATGAAATATTTAAAAGAGTTGAAGCAACCTCTAAATCCGAGCACGGCTGTAGAAGGAATAAACAAAAAACTCGAGAAGATAAGCGAAATGATACAATATGGAAAAATGGAACTGATAGAAGAAGATTTAGAACACACAAACATTCAAAAAAGCATACTAAAAATTAAGGAAATCAGAAGGTTGATCCACAAATGTAGACAGGAAGAAAACAATAGTGAGATTAGAGAGGAAATAGCAGAAGCAATCGAAAGAAGAGAGAACAACCTTCAAGCCAACACAAAGAAGATGATAGATAGTGTGTTGAAGAGGAGACGAGCAAGAGTAGAGATAGAAAATATAAAAAAGGGAGAAGAATTGTTAGTAGAAGCAGAAAAAATCAAAGAAGAGGTTAGAGCACATTTTAGAAATTGGACAAGAGAAAACAAAAGTAATTGGGACTTCTGGGAGGAATGGAAGGCAGAGTATGAACCTAAGAAAGAAGTCGAAGAAGAACAGTATGAGTCACTGATTAAAAAAGTGGAGATGCAAGAGTTGATGACTATCATCGCGGAGGCAAGCTCGAACAAAGCAACGGGGCCCGATGACATTTCAAATGAGATGATCAAACAGTTACCACAAAACGCACTAGAAGTTCTGTTAGAAATAATAAACTTTGCAATAGACACAGGAATAACACCGAAGGCGTGGAGTTATGGGCTGGTCTACCCTATAGGCAAGAAAGAAACGTTTGACGGAGACCTGAGACAAACTAGACCGATAACCTTAATAGGGCACGCTCGAAAAATCATGACCAAATTGCTGACAATAAGACTCAATAGGATCCTAGTAGAAACAAAAATACTTAATCCAAAAAACAATTCAGCATTACCACATACATCGACAGCAGCACCAATTAGCTGGCTAGCGAACATACAGGAGGATGCTTGGTTAAACAAGAAGGATTTTTGGTTACTATCACAGGACACATCCAAAGCATATGATACAGTGCATTTAGAACTACTATGGAAAGCATTGAGAAGAATCAGATGTCCGGAAAAATTCATCGAAATACTAAAAGGCCTGATGAGGAAAAGACAAAACCAAGTAATAACGAATATAGGAAAAACGAACCAGTACCTTGTAGAAGACGGTCTCGACCAAGGGAGCCCATTGTCGCCGACCTTGTGGAGAATATACTACGATCCCCTCATATCAAGAATAGATAAAGAACATAATGGGTACAAGATGCAAACGTGCACGCCGAATGGAAAGTTAGTAGAATGCAGGATGTCAGTGCTGGCATATATGGACGATTCTCTATGGATAGCAGAGAAGAGAGAAGACCTACAAAAAATAATAGACATGGCGAACAACTTTTACCAACTAACAAGAATCAAAGTAAACCCAACAAAATCAGTGTTTGTAACAAATTCCAAAGAAGAGGGTACAATATCTTTCGATAGAGAAGTAATGGAGAGAAGATCAAATAATATGCCTTTTAGATACCTTGGATGTTGGTTTGGAACAAATCAAAAACAGAAAGAAGTCAGAGAAAAGATAAAAGAAGAAGTAGAGGCCGCAATAAATAGACTAAACAGAGCTCGAATCACGGAAAAACAGTACATATATATCACGAATTGCGTTATACTAACAAGATTAGCTTATAGAGTTCAGAACGTGGTACTAAGTGCAAAGATGTGTGAAGATATTACAAAAAGATATACTAACGGCATAAAGCAGAAAGCAAGACTAGCAAGATCTGTTCCAGACTCACTATTAACAAATCACAATATATACGGAGTCAAAAAAGTAAAAGATATACAGGCAATGCAACAAATAAGTCAACTATGGAAAGAATTGAACCAAGAGGATTTCGAGGACTCACCACTATACGTGAACATACAAAACTTACAAAACGGAGCAGCAACAAACGTGTCAATATTGGAAGAGTGCGCAGTTTACCCAATGGAATTTGCAAATACAAGGATCGCATTAATATTAGA
Source organism: Gigaspora rosea (assembly GCA_003550325.1). Taxonomy (NCBI): domain Eukaryota; kingdom Fungi; phylum Glomeromycota; class Glomeromycetes; order Diversisporales; family Gigasporaceae; genus Gigaspora; species Gigaspora rosea. Next base: position 95,239 of record QKWP01001092.1, read on the forward strand.
TAATATGCACAATACAAACATACAATTGTTCAAAGGAGTAGGAAAATGGCCTAGGCATTTCGAAGAGAAGGGGACCTCAGTTAATGAATTATTATTGAACAATAAAAAGAAAAATACAATCAAAGCCAAGTTGAATAAACATCGAATTTACTACAAGGAACAACTAATAAATAGCGATGGCACAAAACTTTTAGAGTGGGGAGAAATACCCCATAATATAGGAAAGATAATTAAAGGCAAGAAACCAAGATGGTTCGAGGAAATGAGAGAGGCGATACAAAACCAAGAAAACCCGAGTGTAGAAGGACTCGAGCTAAACCCTTTCACGCTAAAAGAAACTAAGGAAGTGGAGCTACAAAATGGAAAATGGGTAATAACAAGAGAAGGAATGATAGGAAGGATTATAAACGTAAAGAATAGGAGAGTAAATTTAAGTCATTGGAATATAGAAGGGAATAATATAACAGAAAAGTGCGTCGGGTGCATAGAGCACATAGCAACTCGGACCACGGCAGGAACAATGACGAAGTTGATTAAAGATGTGACACCACTAACAGTAAACCGCAAAAGAAGAATATATAGTAATATAGCAGACATAATTATGGCATTCAGAAGGAGAAAGAAACAAGAAGAGGGATTCGCAAAAGAAATATTCATGAGTAAAAGCACAATAAGGTCGTGGAGATTTATAAAAAATTTCAGAAACATGGATGAAGTATTGATGAAGAAATATGAAGAAATAGGAAATAAGAAAGAAGTCGAGGTAGAGGTGATAACTGAAAAGACAGGAAAGAAGAAGGGTGAGAAGTCGTACCTATCAGTGATTATACTAGATACAGAACAGAAGATAAAGTTTAAAATTGAAAATATTGTATGGCCATCAGAAGAGAAGTTAGCACTGACATCATTAGCAATACTGATAACGATATGTAAAAAAAAGACAACAATTAAAGTCAATACAAATTCAGAAATGGTGATGAAAATAGCAGGGAAAATAAGAGACCAAACGACTACGAAAATGACACTAATTAAAGAAAACCTAGGACACTTGGCACATGCCGTAAAAATAATGTTAGAAAATAAACAGGTTAAGATAGAAGCAAGGTTGAACAAAAATTTGAAAAAGAAAATAGAAGAACCAAAAACAAAAGTAGAGATTGAAGTATACAAATTCGACAATAGGAGTTACTACGCAACATATGACAAACAAATGATTTCACATAACATATGTAAATTTATGAAAAGAATAATAAATGGAGAGAATGTAGCAAAGTGGAAAACGCTAAAGAGGAACCAAGAGATGGCGACGGACAAGACAGAAATAGATTGGGAACTTACGTATGGCAACATAAACTACTACGGTAGACCGCTAGAAAGAAGGACGTCAAAAGAGGATTCTAGACTAAAAACGTTTAAGGTAAAAATGCTACTAAAAGAATTGCCGACATTACTATATTTACATTACAGG
>QKWP01001092.1:107521-170483 GCA_003550325.1 Gigaspora rosea
AAAAAAAAAAAAAAGAATAAAAAAAAAACGTGTTTATTTATTTATTTATCAGTTTGATTTGTTTATTGTTTTTCTCGTGTTCTTACCAGCAGGTAAGTATTATAGTTATAATTTTGAAAATTATCGCAGATTATACTTTTTAAAAATTTGCACAGATTTTTTGGCAAAAAATCTGTGAAGAACTACAAAAATCTAAATTTTGAAGATCTTTGCAATTTTTTAAACAAGATTCTGTACTTATTTGATAAATTTGAAAATCACTACAGATTATTAATGTTTTTAATTTCCCGATTTTATTATAATCTGTAAATATTATACTTTTTAATTATTTCACAAATTTTTGGCAAAAAATCTGTGAAGAACTAAAAAAAATTAAATTTTGATGATCTTTGCAAATTATACCTGATACTTTATTTGACCCACCCACCCACTCAGAAATCAGCTGATTTCTGAAAGCTCCCTAATTGGATTTTAACAATTTTGAACTTGCTAGAATCCTCTTATTAAGAGAATCATTTTGGTAGTTAAATTATTGAAATTGGCCCAGTAGATTAGGAATTATTAACAATTAAATATTAATTTTTAATTGTTAATAACTTCTAATTTACTGGGCTGATTTTGATAATTTAGCTACCAAAATGATCCTTTTAATAAAAGGATTCTAGCAAGCCTACAAAATTCTAAGATCTGAATAAATTTGTAATATTATAAATAAGTTCTAAGAACTTTTAGAGGGGTGCCAAGAATTACCTAATTTCCATTTACTATATGGCCTACCCCTCTTCCCCCACCTGACTGGTTTAATAGCCAATCAAATTTTGCATATATTAAATTATTATTAAAAATATTTATAAACTTTAATAGTTAATAACTTTTGATTTAATGGTCCAATTTGAATAATTTAACTACCAAAATGATCCTTTCAAAGAGAGGATTCTAACAAACCCAAAATTTCAAAAATCTAATTACAAGATTATAAAATTGATATAGATTGGTGTATTATTACTATATAGTATTTATTAAATAAATACTACAAGTCACACTTGTTATAGTAAACCCTTGATATAGTGAAGATTGGCTTATAGTGAAGAATTTTTTTAAAACAAAACCAATATTATTTAATTATTGCTCTTTATAATAAAATTAATTAGTAAACTTTCAATATAAGACATGTAAAGTTTTTTTTTTAACCAGGTATAATTAAATGCTTCACGATACAGTGAAGATTATATCATTTGACTTTTTTTAGCCAATCATATTAGTGCTGCATTGTCATATTATTGCACATGTACGTACAGTCATACTGGTATATGTGCATAGAATAACACATAATTTGCAAAGAGATTGTAAATTTTAGATTCTACTAGTTTATGCTTATCTCTATATAGAAATTGGGTTTTTTAAATTTTCTCCGCTGTATGTACATACATAATCAACCTTTATTTTTTTTTTGTCAAAAAATTTTTTTTATTTATATGAGCAAAGCACCATTAAATTTTTTTTTATTTGAAGAGCTTTTTTTATCTTTATGATTTAGAGAGATGGAAAAGCATTAGTTAATACACTTCGCACCCAAATTACTACTTTTAAATAAGAGCTAGCCCAATTTCTCTTTTTGTAGCTTAATGAAATCAGTCTTCTTTTGGCTCTGGAACATTATGTTTCTAATGACCTGTTGATTTGGTAAGCGAAATTATGTTTTTTCTTATTTTAGAAACATGCCTCTTTTTATTTTTATTTTTTCTTTTATCTTATTTACTTATATCAACATGACAAAACTAATACTAAGAAAGCTTCCAAAAATCAGCTAATTTCCAGGTGGGTGGGTGGGTTGACTGTGGTGTCAGGTGTAATTCCAGCCAAAATTATTAGGCTGTGGCCAGAATTATCATAGATTTAAATAATATATAGTACTATATTTTATATAAGTGCCATCATAATCATATACTTGTCGCATAAACCATCCCGACCCCTAACTAAGTATAAGACCCAGGTCTATTATGTAGTCATGTTTGTAATGGTCACGTATTATATACCCTTTATTATGTGGTAGTACTGTAGCACTACTAATTAGTGAATTGCATGTTTAATTTTTTTTATCTTGCTAATAATATTTATCATTATTATTTACTCATAGCACTGTTTAAAGTTACCCGGATACAAGTAAATTTTATATACTTATTTATTTATTTTATTTTATCCTTTTTTTTTAGCTCAACCTATTTATTATATCTATTTCCTGTTTAAAGCAGCTCCAATATCCTTTTATAATTTATGATCTTTAATATCTTTAATTTTTAAATACTTAATCAAATAACTAACAGAATATTATTTTTATAACACAGCTTTATATAATCATGCGTTATATTATTCACGATCGGAGAAGTATAAAATTAAAACATCTAATACTTCTGCTTTATTCGAAGAAGAACTAGGAAGACAATCATCTGTTGCTACACGAATTTTAGACTTTTTGTGCCGATGGGTAAGAGAAGAGTGTTTAAATTTTTTATGGCGAGAAAGAAAGGCCATGGTGGGAAAATACTAATAACAGGTAGAACAGACTAATCGTGAATAGAGTTCAGTAGAAATAGAGGGGCAATGTTGATCAAATTCTGGAATTTTTAATTTGTCCGCATACTGAAGTATATGGATAGGATTAAAAAAATGACTATCTCGGCCTTTGATAGATGGTAGTAAAAATCCATTATTTTTTGCTAACAAGGCTGTTGCCTCTTCGGCTCTCCATATAGAACAACAATTGATATTATTATATTTTCAAATATCCAATGAGTACCGACATATTTGGCAGTAATTTTCTATCCAGCCCCAAGATACATCCGAAGCTTTGTTAAAAAGGTTGATTTGTTCATCTACATATTCAACAATTACTTCTCTACCATGAATATAGTCTCGTTACCAAATATCACATAGCCTTTCACCAGCATCAGCAAATTATATAAATGTAATCTTGCGTAAGTTATTACGGCCCGAAAACTTGCGCAAGAATTACAAATCGACGTGAAATATTTCGCAATTTTCAATTACAGAATATTACGAAATACATACGTAAAAAATTACGCAATATTACATCGCAATAAACAAATGCAAATTGTCTCCCCTACAGGGTCGTGTACTCATGCAAATCAATAAACTAATGCACACAGAAGGTAATATTTTGATATTTTCGCATTGTTCCGCAATATTTTGGATCTTTTCACATTGTTTCGCAATATTTGGCAAATTTTCACAAATTTTTAAAATATTTTAAAAAATAAACAAACGATATACATATTCACATAATCATGCTTTTTTTACAGGTTTTCGCTTTATTTTGCAAGGTTTTGCAATTTATTATAAAATTTTATATTTTTTTTATTTATTATTATTTTTTTATTTATTATTATTATATATTATACATATTATATTATATATTACAGTCAACCCTTCATAAATGCAACCTCCATAAATGCAATACCTCTCTAAATGCACGTTTTTTTCTATTCCGTAAAATGTTATTAGTGCTAAATGCATGTTCTATATTCTGTAAATGCACGTTCTCTTAAATAACATTTTATATCGCACTAACCTCCCTAAATGCACGTGGCCAATCAAATTTTAGTATTTAAGATAGGTTATACATTTTGGTAGAAGTTACACTAACTTGATAATCTAATTTATAAAAGCTGCAATTTAATTGGCTCTCTCTAAATGCAAACCTCCCTAAATGCACGTTGTAGGCTTGTCCCTACAAGTTGCATTTATGGAGGGTTGACTGTATATTTTAATTATTATACATTTTTTACAGTATTGTTTTTACATTATTATATATTATTTTAACTACTTTTGCACTTCTTCGCATCTAATTTTATCACTATATACAAAAAACTAGCCCTATACACTTATTTTCGCTTATCTACAGTTAGCTATTATTTTTGCTTTTTTGTTTTCTATTGTCTTCGCTTTGACTACTTCTTTTGTTTTGGCTATAAACTTCGTTTCGCACTCTTTTTCTAAAAACTTCAAAATAAAAAACATTTCTTAGAAGTGTTGATGTTTTTGCAAATTGCTGAGGAAAGTTGCAAAGGTTCGAAGGAGTTAGGAATAAATAAACTAAAATAAAAATTAAAAAAATAAGTAAAAAAAAAAACAAAAAAACAAAAAGTATAAGCAAACTAATAAAAAAAAATAAACGAAGCCCCAAATCTTCATAAGAGTTCACGTTCTTGCAAATTCTAAAATTGTGAAAGCCGTGTTAATGTTCTTGCAAAATGCCAAAAAAGTCGCAAAGTGCCGAAAAAGTCTGGGTTGTTTTTCTTGCGAAAGTAAGGGTTCTGTTCTCGCAAAGTGCCGAAATAAAATAAATTAATAAAAAAAATTTTAAAATAAAACAAAAAAAAAACAAAAACAAAAAACACGAAACGAAAAAATAAATGACACGAAACCTTGTGAAAACTTGCACAAACTTGCAAAACTTTGCGAAAACTTGTGAAAACTTGCGCCTAACTAAATTATTTTTCTAAAAAAGCGTTCTTGGTGTTCTTGAAAGTATCGGAAGTCTTAGTAGACATGCGCAAGGTTTCGAAAAGTAGTATGTCTTCTTGCAAAAGTGCTCTTGTAAAAGTGCTGAAATAAAAAATAAAATTAAAAAAAATTAAAAAATAAAAAAAATTGAAAAATGAAAACAAAAAATGAAACGAACGAAACGAAATAAAAACAAAAAAGTGAAAAAAACAAAATAGAAGATCTAATTATAAACAAAAGATCTAATCTGATCTTGTAGTACAGAATTTGAATATCATCGAACTATTTTGAACTATTTTGAAAAATCAGTCTAATGCGCGATCCAGGTTACAGATCTACTGATCCTGATCCAGCTTGGTTTCCTAGTCCTAAAATATTTTGAAAGGGATCGAAATATTTCGTAACCTATTTCGTAACCTATTTCGAAATATTTCGAAATTACTTTCGTAATATTTCGAAAATTTGATATTTCAAAATATTTCGAAATATATTACGTAATATTTTGCTTATATTATGGTTCATAAGATCTTACGTAAGATTACACTATTATAAATTTGCTGATAAGAATAACGAAAATTTTGCTTTGCAAGGTCTATATTCTCGATAACGCCACTAGAATCAAGATGGGAGCCAAAATGGTTGATAGGTAAGACAATACCTGCCAACTTTTCTAAGAGAGTAGACATACTACGCTCTATAGGATTGTAGGCCAATTGTCCAGAAGCGTGGGTTCTGACAGTAAAATAATCGAGATTTAATTCTATAAATAATTTACAGTACTCTATTATATTTTTTAGGTGTCTGGGGTTCTTATCAGGACCACTGTCAACAAGCAAAACAAGAATTGGTTTGAATTCATTTTCTAATTTTAATGCATTATTTAAGACAGGATTTTCCATCATAAGCATTATGTCAGCCATATGAGTTAAAGAAGAAGTGCCAAGCAACCATTGTGGCGAATAAAAATTGACAATTGACCATTATGTAATGAGTCATTTGAATCTTCTGGGTCAATTGTAAGGTAAACGAAAGGTATTAGCTTTTGTTTGCGTCCTTGGGGGAAATCATGATCTTTTTTTAAAAAAAAAAAAAATAACTGTATTGGATTCAAAAAAACCACTCTTATTTCGAAATAACACACATGGCATATCCAAAATAATGCCCAGGTCAATTAATTAACATCAGATAGTCATTATTTTGCACGGATATACGGCATTAAAAATGTCTTAGTAACAATATACTTCGCAATATTACATATCACTCTGTTCCTGATATAGTCACAATATTCTTATTAAAAATTTTTTACCTGATGGAAATTATCGAACGAACGAATTGGCCTTCAAAGATTTTTAATCATAATTCGAGTCAAAAACTAATTTGGTATGATATAATTAAATCGTTTTGCTAACATTAAACTTCACGATATATTAGATTGCATATACTTTACCGGATATCTCAACTGGTTCATAAGCAGATTGTACGGTTTTAAATGTCCTTCCAACTGCCGGTATTCCAAGTGGAATTTTTGACTTATCATTCTGTAACATAATCACAGAATGAAAGGCAAAAGCACTGGCAAATTGTTTTGCATTTTTGACCAACTGCAAACAATAGTGCTATCTATATGGTCAAGCATTTCATTTCGAAATATCGAGTTAACTTGGATAGCCATAGGGTAGTGGTGTCTTTTGGCATTTGAAGAGTAATTCGTCTGGACCAAGTATATGTATATAAACAGGTGCATGACATGTAAATTTGATATTTGTCTTCTATTTCTTTTCTTAAATAAGTAATGGTATGTACTTTAATAACTTCTTTTCGCCTTTTTTTGGCAGCATTGCCAAATTTGATACACGAATACATTTGTTCAGGAAGATCAGAATTTAAAAGAAGAAAGGAGAGATACCCAAGTGAATCATATCTAATAACTTCTCCTCTGTTTTTCAAAGCTTCACATTTCTTTACTTGACTTCTGGCTTGTGCAGCAGCATGGTTCTTTAATTTTTGTCTTTTTTTTTCAGCCTCGATCTCTTGTTAGTTTCATTGATTTGAGCTAGAAAATCATGCCGCTGTTTAGGATCACACGCAACATCATACAACTCATTTAATTCACAAAGTTGATCTTCAGCATGTCTTTGTTTATCTATAGAACTTTTTTGAGCAGTTGCATTATAGGGTAGTTTTTCGGATTTTATTGTAGAGGATGAGGATATGAATGGAACAGATGAAGAGGAGCTAGTTTCATTTGATATAGCTGAATTTAATATAGGTGTGAAAGATGTATATTAAATAAATTGCAAAAGTGTTTGCAAATAATTATTTATTTTATTTTCTATAGTTTCTTTATCCAAACTTCGTATGTCCTTCCACTCTTCTTGAGCTTTTATAAAAATATCTTGTTTTTTAAAAGACGGAGTTCTTATAGAAACAGCCAAATAATATGCATATGCATTGCAAAAATTTTCATATAGGTTAGTAGGATTTTTGAATATTAATTTTTTATCGAATTTTGAGTACCTAAAAACGTCTGCATTTTGTTTTTAAATTGGTTTTTTAACGTTTTAGATGTTTATATATTACTCGACTTTTGAATTATCAGAACAACAAAAATTTTTGCATAGCAAATTCTCTGCACATAGGCGTACATATGTATATTTTTTTTGTATATGCATATGTGCACCTACTTATTGTTATTGCTGCGTTGAGTTGTTCATAAATTTGAAATTTTATGACTGATCTTGTCCTTTATTGGTGTAGTTGAACTTGGTAGAGCCAAATTTATCGATTTTATTACAAAGAATACACATTGGTATTGAGTCGTATGATTTAAAAGAATGGATACCTTTATGATACGGTACAGAAAAAGGTATCTTGTAGATACGGTACAGAAAAGTGACCGTGTCCAGATAAATTTTTTTAGAGCCTAGATAAATTTTTGTTGTATATCATGCTCTAAAAATTTATCTGGGCTCTAAAAGATTTATCTGGACATAGTCACTTTTCTGTACTGTACAAGAAAGGTATATACTCGATTTCAAAAGGCTGTTGACACAGATAAGTGCTTATGACCATCTTTTTATGTTTCTTATTGTTTATTTTTAACTGTTATGTTTGGAATATTGCCGAATTAGTTTTTTATTAAATCGAAAGTTGACTAGATCTGTTAGTAAAGACTGATTTTAAAAATTATACTTTACTGATTCGATATTATTATAATTATATTTTATCTGATCAGTATAGTTAGTTTTAAAATTGGCATGTACTATATATAATACTATGTGCTGTAATTTTATTATTTTATAGCATTTACTTTATTACAATGATAAGTATTTTTTTCATTTATTTTTTTTTATTAGTATAATATCTGATCAATTAAGTTAACTCTATAAATTTAGTTTATTTTTTAGGAATAATCAAATTTATCACACCGCGCACTATTTTGACATGAAAATTACCAATACGAACTAAACTATTTTCAAAAGTTATTAATGAAGTTCATATAGCTAAAATTGTTTTATGGATTGATAAAAGAGCAAATAAAAAATATTCTACGGAAAATAATCAATGAGTTTAAGTTGAGACTAAGTCGCCCTTATATGAAATTGTTAAAAGGACACGAATAATAAAAGATAATCCTTTTTATATTTGAATTTGTATTATTATTATGTGCTGACTATATTAATAAATTATGCATTTTATATGCATTGAATGTATACTATGTATGCTAAGTTATCTTATGCGAAAATGTAAAAATGTGCATTTTTAGAATTGTACTTAAAATACTGTATACCTTTTTATTATATTGAACTAGCAAAATATTATAATTCATATGCAATGTTTTTGATTTATAATACTTATAGTTAGTATGTACTATAAATTAGAATGTTCGATATTATATTTTAATATACATATACCGTGTATTGGTTCGATTTTATTTTAATAGATTTTTTTTTTTTTTTTATAAAGTATCATGTGTGGTAGCCTTATAGTAAAGATAAATCAGCTGATTTCTGGAAGCTCCCTAATGGCAACAGTAGAAGAATCCTCTAAAGAGCCGGCGACAAAAAAGCAGAAACATGATAAGGAAAGTAAAACAAAGAGAAAAAGTCTTACCAGTACCCAAAAGGCTGAAATATGCCATTTAAAACAAAAAGGAGTTAGTCAAGTTAAATTAGCAGAAAGGTTTAGTATCGCTGAAGCAACAATTTCGAGTATTGTTCATAAAAAAGAAAAGTGCTATCACTTGATTTAGATTCTAACAATGCCTCTCTGAAGCGACAAAGAACTGGAAAATTTTCTTTACTAGAAGAGGCATTAGCTCTATGGGTATCTTGGGCAAGCAAGACACTTCAAACTATTACAGGTGCAATAATTCAATGTAAGGCAACACAACTTGCAGAAAGGCTTGAAGTAATAGACTTTAATGCATCCAATGAATAGCTCTCGAATTTTAAAAAAGACATCATATAAAAGAATATAAACATTTAGGCGAAGCTACAAGTGCGCCCTTGGAGGATCTTCCCAGATTTCGTGCTGAATTACAAAAATTAATCAAAAAGTATGATCCTGAAGATGTTTATAATGCTGATGAGACGGCATTATACTGGCATATGGAACCTGATAAAACATTAGCAAATGGCCCAATTTTAGGACAAAAAAAAGCAAAAGATCGTGTTACAATCTTACTTACATGTAATGCAACTGGTAACTATAAACTATCTCCTCTGTTCATACACAAATACAAAATATCTCGGGCTCTCAGAAACATCGATAAATCTACCTTACCTGTGTATTATTACTGGAATAGCTCTGCGTAGATGCAAACATCAATTTTTAATCATTATATTGAACATCTTGATAATCAAATGTGACTTGCTGGTTGGTCAATACTTCTTATTTTAGATGGCACATCAACTCATGGACTTCAAAAAAACTTCATCTCGAAAAATATAAAACTTCATTTTTTCTTGCAAATACAACATCGCACCTTCAACCCTGTGATGCAAGAATAATTTGGAGCTTTAAGATGAGTTATTTATTTATTATCAAAAATCAAGATAAAATATGTTTACAAAATATTTATGACGAAGAAATTGAAATTTAAAATAGATAACATAAGTCAACAGAGATAGGGCACACTAGTAGAATTTTTAATGCTGGATATTGTTAGAATGGAATTGGAGTTGAAGGGATGAATATAAGACATTTATTTATTTTCAAAAATCAGCAGAGACGGAACATGCAAAAGGAACTAGGATTGGAAAAGATGAACATAAGGAATTTATTTATTATTAACAATTTGCAGAGACGGATGAATATTTAAAGTTGAATAATTATTAATATTATTTTTGTGATATAGGCACATTATAAAAAATTGTTTTGTGAAGATCGCATAGATGCATTTGATGCTTATCTAGAATTCAGTGACAATTCTCCCGAACCAATAACTATTAAAGATGCAATTGACTTTACCGCTATCGCCTAGAAAAGAGTGACACCCAAAAATATTAGTAACTGTTGGAAAAAGACTAGCATTTTGCCAAAGGGTTTTTTGAGCGAATTGTTTTTATTTGAAGAACTTGACCAAATTAATGAACATGATATCACTAGCGAGATTCAAGATTTGATTATGCGTTTGCCTCTTGAACAACCTATGGGTGCGGAAGAATATATAATTGCCGATAATGATCTTATTACTACTGAAATGCCAAATGATGAAGAGATAATTGAAGCTATAAAGAACCATGAATATATTGAACCAGAGGATGAAGTTCTAAATAAACTAATATTCTCTGCACAAGTCGTAGGATTTATCGATAGTATTTTGTCATTTCTTGAGCAGCAACCAGATGGCAGTTTCAATGTTGATGTTTCTTTTATTCGAAACTTAGAAAAGCTAAAAAAAGATGTGAGATTGAAGCATATTACTTCACAATGTCAAGCTACTTTAGATACATTTATTTTGATTTCGAGTGCAAACTAACTAAAAATTTTTTTGGGTGTTTTTTTTTTTTTTTTGTTTTTTGATTTTTTTTTTTTTTTTTTTTTTTTTTTTTTTTTTTTTTTGTTTTTTGATTTTTTTTTTTTTGAAACAGTTTATTTTTTATTTAGCTTAATAACTTAGAAGCGGAATATGATTTACAATATATGAATATATGACTAGTTTTTTGTGGATGGACAACGATTTTTAATTTTTTAATTTTTTTTTGCTTTAATTTTTTTTTTGAATGCAATTAACTTTGAATCCTTTTTTACCTCATAGAAGCTATATATGTCTAATCCGAATTTAACTTTTCCAAATAAAAATTATTTCATAATTTTTAGATATTTTCTTAATTTTGTTGTTTCTATAACTATGTTTTAAAAAAGTAATAAAGAAATTTGCTACAGTATACTATAATCTAAATACATAGTGCTATAAGAATATATTCGGCAACACAAAGATAAATTTAAGCATAAATTATACTTACTATTATTTCTCTTAATATAGTAAAGATTTATATTTTTATATATTATCTTTACTATATCAAGAGACTTTTGATATAGTGAATCTCTTGGTATTGTGAAGAAGAATTCGCAGCCCAATGGCTTTACTATAACAAGTGTACTTGTATATAGTAATAATACACAAATCTATATCGATTTTATGATCCTGTGATTAGACTTTTTTGTATTTTGGCTTTGTTAGAATCATCTCTATGAGAAGAGCATTTTGGTAGTTAAATCATCTAAATTGGACCAGTAGATAAAAAGTTATTTACTATTAAATATTATATTGAATATAATAAATAATTATTGATCCACTGGTCTGATTTGGATAATTTAACTACCAAAATAATCCTCTCAAAGAGAGAATTCTAACAAGTCCAAAATCACAAAAATTCTAATTACAGGATAATAAGATCGATATAGATTTGTGAATTATTACTATATATATAGTAATAATACACAAATTTATACTGATCTTATGATCCTGTAATTAGATTCTTGTGATTTTAGGCTTGTTAGAATCCTCTCTTTGCGAGGATCATTTTGGTAGTTAAATCATTCAAATTGGACTAGTGAATCAAAAGTTATTAACTAATAATGTTTTTATATATAGTATTTTTAAATAAATATTAGGGCAGTGTCATTAATCACCTGATTATTTTTTATCAGAGGCCTACCCCCCCTCCCTTTTTCTTAATATATAAATAGTCAGGTTCTTATATATAATTTCAACTTTTTTTACCCCCTCCCCCCCTAAAAAATCACCTGATTTTTGTTACTCCCCTTATATAAATTTTATATTGTAAGGGTATGGCGACTTAGAAAAGTTTGTAAGTTGTCACCCCCAAGTGGCAGGTCTAGGGTTCAAATCCCGCTGACGACGCTTTGAAAAAATAGACCTGTGTTCCGGTAACTGTTTCCTGTCGATCGGTTGGGTATATTACCTGTAGTCCTTGGTTACCATCTTGAATAGGAGCTTTCAGGCGAAGTTGTGCCTCATGATACAGACAAATCCAAGGAACTGGGGAAACAGAAACACATTTGGCAAGACCTGAGTAAGGAGGCAGCAAAGATCTTTGATGGTGCAACCAAAACCAGAATATTGGACCGGAGCTGAAGTACCGGACGTTGACCTTAAGGACAAGGTCTACCAACCTGGCCGCCGAATCGGGTACTGGAGGAAAAGGACCTATGTTATAGAAGTAGATACCAGGGGAGAAAAACCATGATGGCACCTAATGCTGGGTAGATTAACCCTTCCGGCCAACTGGATTGGAAGTCTGGGAAAACCGGTGAAGGACCGGTAGGAAAGTGATGGTGGGTACCGGGATTGGAGCGAACCTTACAAGGGCAGAAGTAGGTATTGGTAAGATGACAGGGGTAACTCTGTCTCGCAAGTGTTGCCTTGGTCATAGCGATAAGTACCGAAGTGTAGGTGAATACCTGATATGGGACAAGTACCATTCTACCAAGTCTCTCGTCGAGGATAACAGAACCGGGAATACCCGGCTGGGTCCTAAGGCAATGGATAAATATCCGGAACTTGCTGACTGACTTATGTAACGGGCCTGTTCTGGTGATACAAGATGGTTGGCAGGCAGAACATGGATCAGAGAGTTTAAATAGGCAATTCTCGTAGTTGGGTTGCAGGTATGGCAGCTAGTGTGGAACCCTTGGGCAGACCATTTAAATTAGACACCAAAAATGTACGTGTGGCTAGATGTATCCTCGTCTATAGGAACATGGATCAGAGGGTTTAAATAGGCAATTCCCGTAGTTGGGTTGCAGGTATGGCAGCTAGTGTGGAACCCTTGGGCGAGCTACTTAAATTAGACACCAAAAGTGTACGTATAGCTAGATGTATTCTTGTCTATGTAACAAATACCGGTATTTCCCTTAGAGGATACCTACGGCCCTAATATCTTGAATAAAATTCCTAAGTCCCAAGATGAGCACTTTAATTAAAAAAAAAATTAAAAAAAAATAAATTTTATGTTGTATTAGCAAATCAGAATAAAGGATATATAGTAATCTGACTAGGCCAGAGACCCCTCCCCCCCTAAGAAATCAGCTAATTTCTAGCACCTCCCTTATAGTAACACAAATCTATTCCAATCACAGAATTCTTTTCAATAATTTTGAACTTACTAAAATTTTCTTGTTAAGAAGATTATTTTGGTAACTAAATTATCAAATTTGGTTCAGTAAATCAAAAGTTATTTATTAAATATTATATTTAACTTTTTAATAATCATAAGCTAATTGGAGTATTAGGTATAGATGGGTTGGAGTAGGCTCATAGTAAACAAAAATTAGCTGATTTCTGGAAGCTCCCTTACCTGGGAGTGGAGGTAAGCCTCTATAGTAAATGGATATTAGATAATAAATATTAGTGCTCTAAATATAATTAATGTTTAACTGCACTTTATTAAAACTTATCTATTTGTACAATGTTTAGATGAGAATATCATTATAGTATATAAAGAATATGAATTTTTAACAAACAGTACCAAGTGCTTTATTACAGATTCAAGTCCAGCAATTTACAAATATTGTATTTTTACTATATATTTGAGTACTACTCTTTTTTAAAATAAAAAAAATTTAATTATTCAATATATATGCACCAATATATTATGATTATAAATAAACAATTGATACTTTTTTATTATCATATTTATTATAAGCTAACTTGACTTAATCTAAATTATCTAATAATTCAAAATCATCAATTGTTATTTCTATAAATATTAATTGGATTGAAAGCTTAGGTACAGGAAATATTACAGGAGATGTAATTATTTGCTAATAAAAAAAATTCAAGTGATTCACAATCAAATTTACTTATGAAATTTTAATTAAATACTAAAAGTGCAAAAAAAAAATTCTAATAAATATAATTACTGTATTGTCACAAAATAATGAACATTTTTTCTAATGATCACTTGAACCAAATTTCCGACAGAAGAAAACAAAAAGTTTTTTGTTGGAGCGTGGGTAAAAGTACATAGGACCTATGGTTTCTACAAAAGTTAACTATCGCTATCATTAGGGACTCCTTTGATATATTCGGTATGCAAGCCAAAAGTGTTTTGGTACAAGATAACTAGCAGGAGGTGGTGCCCTTGTATACTCCTTGTATGAAAAATTTTGGTGAAATTATCATTTCCACTCCGTCAACGAAGTAACCTGTGACTATATAACGGGAACAGCAAAAAATAAGTTTTCTAACAATACTCTCTTTTAAATTTCTTACAAGTGATTCCTTTGTATCATTTTTCATGTCTTCCTGCCATTTTTCCAAAATTTTTGATAAAAAGTCCAAAAGATCGGCATTGTTTACTTTTCCAAATCTGGACGGACCCAGTAGAATGCAACTACATGACATGTTTGTTTACGAATGTAGTTTCGGTGCTACTCCATATGATATAGCTTAGTCGATGGTTTAAGGATATCTGAGGCTGGTCATATAGTCAGAAGAAGATATTAGCTAAGGCGTAGCTTTAAATAGAGATATACAATAGTTGCATTTGTTATATCGTATAACTTTTATCCAACCTACCACAGGTTATAATAGTGTTTTCCCTTTTCATTTTTCTATTGGTTTTTGTTTCCTTTTTGTTAGACTAACCTTCGTGTTATACCATATAGTTTTTTTTCTTTTTTGTTTTCCTCTTCCATTTTTTTTTTTTGTTTGTTTTTCTTTTTGTATATTTCGTTTTCTTGGTTTTTGATATTTTTTATATTTACCTTCTCTTCTTATTTGTTTTTAGTAAATTCTTTGTTAGTTAAAGGAATACAAAGGAGAGAAAAAGCCATTATAGTGTAGCACTTAGGCTAGTTTAACATAGCCTCTAGTTTTTAGATTTATCTTCAAATTAGTGCAGCAGGTTGTACTTGGGCACCTTTAAGGCAGCTAGATAATGTCAGATTTGCAAATTAGAAGTAAACAATTAGCGATATATTAGTATCTTAATAAAATACTGGCGAAACTGTCTAAGTAAAAAAAATAATAATAAGGTCACGCAAATAAATAAAATTGGTTCTCGTAACCCAGCCGGATCAATTTTTTTAAAAAAGTCAAATGTTATTTTATATTAGTATATACGGTATATGTAATGGCTTATCAGTTATTGATATAATAGGAGGTAATTTTGGCAGGTTTATAGTATGTGTAAATTGAATAAGGGAAGATATCAAAGATTGTTTCGTTTGGTAAAGCAAGGGTAATGTATTTGGATGTTGAATAGTATTAAGAGGTAAGGTTAGATATCATGGTAAAATCGAATAGATTGTAGATAGTTATGATTGAAAGGTAGAGATTCAATAGAGTATAATACTCCGGAGTAACATCACCTTGGCTTATTAAGATTTATTTAAAAGAAGTAAGCCACTCTGGAGTAATACATTTGATATAAAATAGTTTGTATTCCGGAGCTACTATTTATAAATTGTAAAGTGGTTTATGCACCAAAGCAACTATTTATCTAACAACTAAAATTCTATAAATACTTTTGAATTGTTTCATTTGCTTAATCAAATGTATTTATTGATTGATGAGGTCGAAATTTATTATTAAAGTAAAAGCGCACCCTCTATAAGCGCACATTCTCTCTAAATCACACTCAATCGGCTATTGTTCTTTAATTGCATTTTCTTAAAAGTTTGCTTCCAAGTGTGTACACTTACAGAGGCTTTACTATATAAATACATCTTTAATTCTATACTGTTTGTGTTAATTTAATGAGAATAAAAAATATGAGCGAAATAAAGATTATTTCTTATTGAGGATTCGATTTGTTAAATCTCAAGCTACAAAACATAGTTTAGAAATATTGTAGTATATAGAATATTAGGGTACACAAAGTTAATTTTTTTTTATCTATTGTAAATTAATAGATTCATGTTCACATTTAAGGCTACGCAAAAATTAATTTTTGTTTTGCATAACACAGAATCAGAAATTTTGGAATGTTTGGTTTCTTTTTTACCGGACCTACATGTAATTCTGGAAAATTAAGATAAAGTCATTATCAGATAACAATTAGTGATTTGAACCGGTTGGGCTATAATCGGTTAACCGACCAGAACCGAATAAATTTCGGGTTGCCGGTTGGGTAAATGCTTAATCGGTTGACCCGTACAACCCGTTGAGAATTGGCTGATAAAATGAAATGACATCATAAAAGAGCAAAGGTCCCGAAAAGTTCCGAAAAGAAAATGAATGAACATAGTAGACGAGACAGTAAAGGTCCTAGAATTCCCGAAAGTAAACGTGAAGTAATCTTATTCGGTTGAATCGGTTGACACCAGATATTTCGGTTCAGTTAACCGAATAAGGAAACTTTTCTCGGTTCAAACCACTAATAACAATAGCGATAGAATATTTGACACATAAAAAAAAACTTTGCGTGACATGATGAATTTTCATTCATTAATAACACTTGATAAATTGATGAAACCTCTCATCGAGCAATTTTCTAAATGGTTTTGCATGGGTTCGAAACTCTAGATCTGGGTTTGAGGCCCTTGAGATCTGAAATTTGGATACGAAACCCTGTATACGGATCTAAGACTAAAATAAATAAATAAGACCCAAACTAATAAAGAGTAAGTGACATAAAAGTAGTTCTGTTTGATGCATAGTAAATGAATAAATACCTTATAAATCGTGTTTCAACTATGCTATATTCCTTAATATACAGCCCACTATCATTAAAGGCCGAACAGAAACGCTGCAATTATAATATAAGCACCTGTCTTATGCTAGAATCAGAACAGACCGTAACGGTAATGCAGAACGTTGCAAATATGATGAATTATTCTTGCATGTCTTTGCTTGAGTCCTACTCTTAACAATGTGAATTCTGAGACTAAGTTCCTAGTAAATCCTTTTTCATCTCAATTTTCATGAAAAAAAAACTTGGCCGAATAATGAGTATACAGAGGGGTTTTCTTATAATACCGAATTTAATATTCGAATTATATGTTATTACCAGGTATCGAACTACCACAATAGGGCGAGCTAACTATTATACTACAAGATTTAATATCGAAGTAATATTTATAATTTAATATTTAAGGCCGAGCAAATAAATAAAATTAGTTCTCGTAACCCAGCCGGGTCAATTTTTTTATATTAGTATATACGGTATGTGTAATGGCTTATCAGTTATTGATTATGTGATTACGTCGAAGGGTGCACCATGGTGCAAAATCCTATTTAAAAAATTTATATAACATTTTTTTAGATAATAACAATAACACCCGGGTGCCAGGTGCCCTTGGGTCTTGAAATATAACGAGAACCAATTAATTTTATTTGCATGGCCTAATAATAATAATAATAAACATAGGCATTGTTTAGAATAATGGCCTAAATTAATTTTAATTTAGACTAAAAATCATAATTTCACTAATGTATGTTATTTCATAACAATATGGTAATATTTAACTAGGACCCCGAACAATACATATAAAGATTACATTAGCCTTAATATAAACTTTTTAAAATTTTTATCCACTTTTTATCAGAGCTGATTAACTATATTTTACATATAAGCTTTAATATTTAATAAATTTTAACCAATTATAAATATAACAACACCTTTTTTAAAAAATTTTTCTCAAAAAAAATTTTTTCTTAAAAAAATTTTCTCAAAAAAAATTTTTTCTTAAAAAAAATTTTTTTTTTCTCAAAAAAAAAATTTTCTCAAAAAAAAATTTTTCTCAAAAAAAATTTTTCTTAAAAAAAAATTTTTTTCAAAAAAAAAATTTTTTAAAAAATTTTTTTTTATCCAAATTTTAAATATAGCCTTTAAAACTTATTAATTTTATCCACTTTTTAATAATATAACATTAAAAGCTTTTATCCATTTTTAAATGTAATCTTTTGACCAATATCCACTTTTCAAATATAACATTTTTGTAAAAAAGTATCCTTATTAGCCAAAATTTCAATGTAACCTCTATATATATTGTTTGGGGTTCTATTTAACTACGTGGAGTGATAGAAAAGTTTTGAACCTAGATCAATATTTTAATCATTTTTAAAGATAAAATTTTAAAATTAATATACATAAATATAGTAGTTCTGATAATTCTGTAAAAAAAATTTTGTTAAATTTTAATCAGATAGTTATTAAAAAAATTAGATTTTAAATTTATTAACTTAAGCAATTAGAAATTATTAAAATAAAAATTCAAATTAAATTTATTTATTAAAAAATTTTTATATAATAAAAAAATTTATATATTTAAAATAATAATTTGTATTTGTATAATTAAAATTTATATAAATAAAATTTTTTTTATAATTATTTAAAAATTTTTAATATATGTTAAAAATCTATATATGGGGTGTCTTCAATTAAAAGGGCCCATTTTTACATATATTTTATTTTGAGATATTTGAGTTTAATTATTTGTTTTGATTTTCGGACTGATCCAGGATCAATCAAATTTCACGATATTGATTGGTTAAAGACAGCAGGTGACTATCAGGTAAACTCGTGACGTGTTGACTCTACGCAGCCTCATGTCATTTTTCTTTTTACATTATCTTGATTTTTTATTATGAAATCGACTTTTATTTATAATTAAAAAAAGTCAATCATGTTAAAATTTATACGAATCTAACAAAATCTCATTTTTCAAAAAAATGTAAAAATGGGCCCTTTTAATTGAAGACACCCATATATCTTACTATATATAGGAATTTATTTACTACATTTGATAGATAAAAATTACTAATATAAGAATTTTTAATTATTTTAATTTTAAATAAATTTTAATAATTTTATTTAAAAATATAATAGTTGTAAAAGATAATTATTAAAAAAAAATTATTATTTTTTATAAAATTTGTAAAATATTAAAATTTAAAATATATATCCTCACAAAATAAAAAAATTTTTAAATCTAAAATTTTTTAAATTTTAACATTTTAACTTAAAAATAAATTATATATTTAAAAACTATATAATTAAAATTATTATTATTTAAATTTTCAAAGAAATTTGTTTAAATTTTTATTTTTTTAATATTTTTAAACTAATTTCTATATATAAAAAATTTATATAGTTTTTATATACATAATTAAAAATTTAATATTTTAAAAACTATCTGATAAAAATGGCCAAAATTTTTTTTATAAAATTATCATAACCACAATATTTATGCATATTAATTTCAAAATGATATCTTTAAAACTGATTGAGATATTGATCTAAGTGCAAAACTTTTCAATCACCCCACGTATACTTAAAATCCAAACAAAATTTTGTTTATGAAATCTTTAATCAAATACTAAAAGCACAAAGAAAATAAATTCTTTAATAAATCAAATAAATATAATTAACCAAATTTTAGATATTGGATAATTATAGCAAAAACTTGCAATTAATTAATTAATTGTAGTTGTACCACTAATTATTTAATTGAGTTTAATTATTTGGTAGGCCTAATTATTACTATGTATATAATTTTCTGCTAGTCATATATTGTATCAAAGTTCACTTCTTTTTACAAGTTACTTTCGTTATAGTCAACTCTCAATATAGTGAAGACTAATTAAAATCTTGAAATAGTTAAGTTAAGTTCAAAACCAGTTTATATAAAATTCTCTTGATATAATGAACTTACTAATAAAACTCTCGATATAATGAATTTTTTGAAAATTTTTATTAATGGAACAGATCATTTCACTATAACGAGAGTAACTTGTATTTGGCTAGTACATATATTGTATCAAAAAATCCTATCTTTAACTAATTCTTTATGAAAACCAAGATATTCTTCAAAAACTACCAGTATTAAAAAAAAATTAATAGCTTTATTCAAATTGATCTGTGATACTATTAATAATCACTAAATTATATCATTTACCTTTTTAGACATATACATGCATCATATTATTGATTTTTAAAGTATTGTTTTTATAATATATACAAAAAAAACAGAACCAATAAACTCTTGAAAATTAAGATCTTTATAAAAAAAAAACTACAATAAGTATATTCAAAAGGTCTAATAAATCTATAAAAAGATATAGTAAATTATGATCTCAATTTATATTCAAACTCAATCTTCAAAGTCAGATTATTTTTAATTGTATTTTTAACTATAGATAAAATTTGAATGCTGTTTATAGTAAGCCACAAGAATGTTATAGCCAAAGAAGAGTTGTGTATAATGTTTTAGTAACTTACAAATCCAAAAAAACCAAATTTTTTTATAAGTATGTCTAATATATTGGCTAACTAATATAATTTTGAGTAAAGATATCTTAACAACTATCTAATTAAATTTGATAAACTTTTTTTTTATTTGAATTCTATAGCTTTATAAAATTTAAATAAAAAAATTTTTATTAAATTTAGTCAAGATATTTTAGCTCAAAATCAAAAAAAAAAAAATTAAAATAACTATCAAAAATAAAAACTATACCAAATTTTTTTTAAATTAAACAAAGATATTTTGACAACCATCTAACCAAATTTGATAAAACTTTTTTATTTAAATTCCATGGCTTCACAAAATTCAAATAAAAAAGTTTTATTAAATTTGGTTAAATAGTTATCAAGATATCTTTGCTCAAATTTAAAAAAAAATTTAGTACAACTTATAGCTATTTTGATTTTTTTTAACTTTGAGCAAAGATATCTTTATCTTGACAACCACCTAATTAAATCCAATACAAATTTTATTTGAATTCTATAAAGCTATAGAATTCAAATAAAAAAAGTTTTATTAAATTTGGTTAGATGGTTGTTGAGGTATCTTTGCTTAAATTAAATAAAAAATTTGTTACTTCTATTTTAATAGGTGTTTTGATTTTTCTATGACTTTGAGTAAAGATAACTCGACAACCACTTGACTAAATTCAATGAAAATTTTTTTATGAAACCATAGAATTCGAATAAAAAATGTTTTACCAAATTTGGCCTTATGGTTGTCAAGATACCTTCGCTCGAACTTTTGAAAATTCTTATTTTAACTGTCAAAAAAAGTAGGCGCAGGAGTATCAAAAATGTAGGTTTTGTAGCTTTGAATAATCTTGAATAAATGAACTGTTAAATGTTTATTTCGGGTAGTAAAAACTTACATTACTGCCCTACTCTAAATTTCTTGATAATAATGTAATTAGGTTGTTAAATTTATGTAATTTACGTTAGTAAATTACATGTAAGGTATGTAAGTTATACGTATAAACATTTATAAAATTATACTATGATTTGGTTTTAATTGGTCATTTGTTGAGGCTGGGCCAAGTTGATGTTAATACTGGTAGAAATTGTCATATGATTTGGCCAACTTTAATACCTATATTTTAACTTACATATTGGTCCAGAATAACATAATTTACCATGTAAGTATGTTGTCAAGTAAGTTATAGCAACCCTAAATGCAACGTTGTAAATAGATAGACAAGCCAATAGACTCAATAGACAGTCCAATGGTCTAATGATTAGACAATAGACAAATAAAAGGTTAATTTCAGAAATTATTGGCTTTAAATTAGACCGATGGACCAATAGACAAGTTAATTTATGAATAGACATATTGTCTAATTAAATTTTTATTTAAATAGACATTGCCAATTCTCAACCAAATTGAATAGGCATTAGACAATTAGACCATTAGGCAATTAGACTATTATGCAATTAGGAAATTGAATTTTTGATTAGACTATGTCTATTCACAACCCTGCTAAATGTAATGGGTTGGAAGATCATCTGACTACTTAGTAGTAACGCGGGACTTTCTTCAAACTTCAACAGCTAATAAATTGATTTTACTAGGATATAAGAAGTACTAAGTAGATACACACGGGCGGTAAATAATTTAAAAACTTAATTTTTTTATTATTTCTGCTATTTATAATACATTGATTTATTACATCACTACCTATTACTGGTACATTACATATTTAATTTATTAATCACTCGATCGCCTTCTATATCGATATATTACGGATTTATTAATTTTGCCACCACTTTCCTGCATCTTCTATTGGTCGCGTTACGATAATGTACATCATCTGCGACAAATAAAAACTGCAAAAAAGCGGAACAAGGTAGGCAAATAATAAAAATTTTTTATAAATAAATAGCGATTAAATAACGGCTAAGTTAGTTCAAGCTGTCGTTTTGTCTATCCTTATTCCGAAATTACATCCACCCATGGATGTTGAAGTAATTCTTCGGCAGAAGGACGGAATTGTGGTGATCTTGTAAAACATTGTTTAAGGAAGTCAATTCCCAATTCTGAAAGTTGACTAGGATCCGGTAACACCGGATGGCCTGTCACTACATGAAACATTACGGCCCATTCATTATCTAAATTTGACCATGGACGTCGTCCCGTTGCCATTTCTAAGACGCAACAACCTAATGACCATATATCCATTGATCCTTTACGACCTTTTTCTCCACCAGTTATAACTTCCGGTGCCTATATAAACAAAGTAATTGATCAATATATTATTAAGATAAACCTCAAATATAGTGATTGCAGTCGATTCGGCGTTAGTCGATAAAATCGACTTAATCGACTAAATCAACCGATTTCTTAGAAGACCGACTTAGTCGAGTCGAGGAAATTCGATACATATATATATTTAATATATAACGAGTAAGCAATTCGACTAAGTTGATTCTTAAATATCAACTTAGTCGAGTTGATAAATCCGTGTCGACTACAAATATTACATATAAGAAAAATATTATTCGATAGACCAACCATATACATAGGTGTACCAGTTAAACTATTGACATTCGTCCCTCCACCCATAGTCGTGCGTCCCATTGTCCTTTGATTTTTGGCGAGAATCTTCGCAGCACCAAAATCAACAAATTTAATGATTCCCGCATGGTCTAATAATATATCTTTGCGAACAAAAGATAAAATTTTAGACGGCTATACTTAACAAAAAAAAAAAAATTTAAATAAAAATAAAACTTACTATCCGGTTTTATATCTCTATGTACTATGTTATTTTTGTGTAAATAGACTAACCCTGATAACATCTGAAATGCATAAAATTGTACTACTGCCTCACTTTCAATACGTCCATGTTCGAGTTGAGATGCCAGAGATCCACCCGAGCAATATTCCATAAATATATAAACTCTATCTCTATGCACCTCAATACCATAATAAGATACAATATTAGGATGATCAAGCACTTCCATAACAGACATTTCATCTTTAACTTGTTTATAAAGTTTGTTAAGTGAGGTAGGATCATGAAATCGAATCTCCTTAACAGCCATAAGATCACCAGTATCCAAATTTACAGCCAAGTATACCGAACCAAAGGTACCGCCACCTATGAATTTTCCTTGTTGCCAACGAAGTGAAATATTAGAACTAGATGACGCCAAGAAAACAAGAGGTCTATTTTGCGGATCTTCTTCAAGAACTTTGCCTACAAGTCGTTGTTCTTGCTCTTTTTGTGCGCGCTTGAATTCTAATTGATGTATAGCTGCTATCAATCCTTCTTGCGTAGCATTAACACATTCGCCATTATGTATTTGGCCACGGTATTTCTTCACCTGTTGAACGATAGACTGTCCCTCGGCATTTCCAATAGCTCCTTGACGTTGCTGTTCTTGAGCTTCATATGATTGTCTTGCGCCCATAATGTCTACGTGAGAAATGAATAATCTCATACACATACCAACTTTACTGCGTAACATCGCAAACTCAGATTCGGACAGACTTAAAATATTGTTGCCACGATTAGTTGCCATGGCAAATTCTAACGCTATCACAGCCCATCGAAAGGTTTTACGATCAGTAGGAACACAATCATCACATATGAAACTAACCCAATCAATAGACATTCGGGTCAGCTTGAAATTTAGCTGGGAACGCCAAGCCTCACGATGAATATAACGAAGAGAACGTTGACCGATTTCAGTAGCAAAACTGAAACAATTTTCTATTAAGTCTTGACATTCTCCATTCATCGTCCTATTGCGTATTGTGTTGACACTATCTATTATTTTATTAACTAATTTAAAAATAGTCTTTTTGATCTTTGTTGTTTCATGATTAACATCAGAAACGTTTGGTCGTGTTTCCGTCAATATTTTTATGCTACAATCATCTACTGATTTACGAAAACGTTGTTTGCACGCTTGTAATCGATAAGCCCCATCAGCCACTAATCTGGTATGATGAGTTTTGAGGTCAAGGTTAAATTTCTCCATTGATACAACCATAACGAGTCCATTCCATTCAAAAGTAACTCTGGGTGACAATATGATCACGTACTCAAGACCTTTTAATTCACTATCATCATCAGGCCTTTTATCATAAGACGCAAGAACAGATTTAAGCAATTTTTGTATCTGTTCAGGACGATCATGAAGAGAAGGTTCAACGATGAAACATACACCATCATCATCAAAAGTATCAGGGTATACAAGAACATGATTAGTACGCTCCAATCCTTCTATGAAAGAAGGATAATTCATATCGTCTATATGATATTCTGCTGCATTTTCAAGTTCACCTAAAACGAATCTATAAAAATCATCATTTTCATTTGAGAATTTTAGAATTACTCAAGTATTTAATAATTAATAAAAGCTAAACAACAAATATTAAAACACGCTCATACCTCGTGAAACGTAACAACTTTCGAGATCTCAATCGTACACTGTCCAAAATTTTGTTATATACTTTCGATTTGTTTGCACAATCGACATCATTTGGTACATTTTCCAGTTCGGAGTCAAAATTAGTCATGATACTCTGAAGTAACTTATTCGTAAGCATGCTATAAAATTGGTTGAAACACGGTGAGAAATTGGTAAACGCTCGTTTACTTTCTTGATATTGGAAAACTCTAATTTGAAAAAAAAACCAACACCAGCATTACTTAAATCACTCATTCATATCTATTCAAATATTATCCATAAAATCTCATTCTTTTGAGCATAATGCCAGCCAACAAAATACATCATACCTAATATTCACCAGATAAAAATCCAAGTGAGACCACTTACCAAAATTGTTCGGCAGTCTCAACCTCACCACCTGCGATGTGGCGACAAATTCCACTCAAAAAGGCCCATTCGGAATCTAAAATTTCTGCTTCTTTAAAGAAAACAGTTTTAAAACCGGATTTAACTTTCAGTTGCAATAACTTAAAATAAAATCTTAATGATTCCAATAACACAAAATCATAATTTTCATCAATAGAAGACGGTATCATCCATCCTTTTGCAGGTTTAACAAGCTCAAAGTATTGATGTTTGATCTTACAAGCCAAAGAAAGAGAAATTTGAAAATCATCCATCATTTGTTGTATCATCATTGCTGTAGGATCGTTAAGGATATTAACGTATTCAAGTAAAAATATCATACATTCTTTCATGAGTTTTGTTGGAAAGTTTAAAAGTAGAGGTAATTCATCAATATAAGGTGATAATTTCATTTTCTCAAATATCTCAGCGTTTTCGATCATGACGCGTTTAGCTTTTAACAAAAGCGAAGTTAAAGTGGAGAGTGTTCGTTTTTCAAATGTCTGTTTTAAACTGTTTTCTTTTAATATTCGTTCAAGAAAGGATGGATTCTCAGCATCAGCTGGAGCATCTTTAGGCCTAGTAATTTCTAAATCGTCACTTCCAGTCCAATTTTGCAAAATTTTTAATTGCGTTTGAAAACTTCTAGTAACCGTAAGCCAAGCATTTAAAGCATCCAAGTTACATTGAAATTCCTGTGACTTATATAAAGCTTTATCAACCATCATTGCTTTGCGCGTAGGATAAAGACTTTCACATACATCAACTTTGTGTAGAATTTCAACAACTTGATCAAAAGCTGGTATATCACCAGGTTTGACTTCAAAATCTATAACCTCCTGAAGAATTTCATCAATCTGCCGACGACTTTCATTTAAATTACTAGGTAAACGACGTAATGTTGTGTTTATTTGAAACCATAAATGATAAGAGATGTTAGACGCCGCTCGTGAAGATCCTGACAGACGACGTTTTTCTGATTTGATGACCTCACCAGTAAGTACGGAAGCCAAAAAACTTTGCCATTCCATCCTCTCCTTTTGCATATCTTGAGACAATTTTGTCGCATTCGGATTTAACATATAATTGAGTTCTTCTGTTTTCGCAGCATTAAACACATTATCACCGTATTCTGATGAATCAGAATCTTCGGATGATCTTTCCAACTCAGAACCACTGTGATTTAACTCGCTGTGTCGTTCATCCGATAAATAAGGGCTATGGTCACCACTCGTAGAATCCGGACCCCAACTATTACTTTGATGCAAACTATGACGTCTCGAATATCTTGAATATTTTGCGTTTACAGGTCCATTATAAGAATTAGCTTTTTGATTGATGGGTCGACGTATTTCATCATTTTCATCATCATCGTCATCGTCGTCATCATCATCATCTGGATCTCTCATTTGACCTTGTCGTTGTCGTCGTCTTGAGTTCCTGTAAACAAATTATAAAATACAAAAATATAAATGAGACTTTAAGAATTGAGGAAAGGGTCTTTATTAGAAGAAGAAGAAAAAAAAAAAATAAATTGGATATCTATTAAAAATGAAATAGATGTATTTACCCAATATTCTCAAATACTTCCGCATCACGTAAATGATGTACATTATTTGCCGAATCGTAAATAAATTCTTCGGAAACTATGTGAATGCTGTGATTAAAACGCACCAGCATTTCGTCAATTTCATCATTATTTTCCTCGTATTTTGACTTGGCTACGACAAAATATGTTGTCTACAAAAATCAATAAACGTTATAATAAAAAAAATGAATAAATGAGTAAATTAGCAAAAAAAAAAAAAAAAAATACAATAGTACAAAAGAAATTTAAAAGAGCCCTACCCGACTGCTAAGCGATTGAGATACCAAACCGCCCTGACGCTTTATCATATTTTCTAGATTTTGTTGTTGAGTTTCATCATAACCGTATACTACAAAGGTCTGCCCTTGAAATGGTTTTTGTGGGTCATGACTAGTTTTACCATGACTACGACCATTTCTAAAACCCGATCCACTAAAGTGAGAATTGCCACCCCTTTCTAGCAGAGTATCTTCTTCGTCTTCATCGTCAAAAGGAGTGCTAAAACGAACAGAAGGCTTCATTTTCTTCACGACTGCCTTTTTTTTTTAAAAAAAAGTGGCTTTAGTTTACAAATTTTAAGGTCTGGCGAAAAATTATAATGTCAATTTTTTTTGCATTTGTCATGAACACGTCTTTTTTTTTTTATTTTAATTTTTTTTTTTTTATATAATATAAATATATTTTATCTGCAAAAAAACGTGAATATATTATAGATAAAGCAATTGAAGTTTCACACGCCTAGCCGATTAATAAAAATAAACTCCCTATTTGCTATTCTTCTAACCAGAAATGACAAACTTGTATAGTTTATATAAGATTTTCACCGTCGTACATGGCAAATACACAAAAGTCACACATTTTACCAAGAAAATCTTCGCTAAAAAATAAAATTACAGATTTATTCTACAAGAGGTAATTGCGTATCGTCAAATCCAAAACGTATCAATTTTCCTTGTTTTGTTCCAATCAATAAAAAACGATCGTCAACATCCATAAAAGTAGGTTGTTCGATCAAATTTAACAGTTTAAAACCCTTAAGAGAATCAACACCTTCTTGCCCAGGTTCAGTCAAAAATTTGACGCTACCACCAGGTTTCACAACGCAAATAGGTCCAGTTGATGAACAATTACTTAAAACAGAACGTCCTTTACCAGCAAGGCAACCACACCATGGAACTATGGCAGGTGCATCCATTTTCCAGTTGAAGGTAGGCGGCTTTGTTACATCTATCTCAAACGTATCTGGCACGAATTGCCACTTCAAAAGATAAATAAGGTCTTGGGTGGCACATAGAATCCACTCTCTGTTAATGGCCGCACTATGCAATGTGTCATCAAAAACCATCGAAAGAAACGAATATTGCTGTGTAACCTTTTTTTGCGCCACGGAAAACACTTGAATAATGCCATCATTATGGAGTGAAACTATAGTATTTGAATTAACGACCTTCACATAAAGTACCTGTAAAAAGAAATATATACACACCTGATTAGATAATCTGACATTAAACTATGTTTGGGTAAAAAAATTATTAATCAAATATATTCCCACCCCACCCCGAGTTTCAAAATATGTTAACAATTTGGTAGAACGCCAGTCCCAAACGTTAATTATTCCATCGTCCGAACCAGATATCAAGATTTCTTCTCCTATATTCACACAATTAAGTGGAACTTTTTTAGGACTTACGAGCACCACTCTGGAATTTCCTTCACGTAGATTATACACGTGAACAAACCTATAAAATTCGCGCTTAATCCGTATATTGATAGATGTAATCGTAAATTTCATGGAAAAAAAAAGACTAACTTACTCCATCCGAAAGGAGACAGCAACTACCCATTTTTTTGGCAAAAAATCTACTTCTTCTGCCATATGGTTTAATAATATAACAGATAAACATTCACCCCGCTCAACATCCCAAAATCTCATGGTTCTATCCCAAGCGAGACTGACAGCCATTCCATCCTTAATTGCTACGAAAAAAATTCGATCAGAATGTCCATTCAAATAGTCAATAGTCTGAACACGCCCACTTTCCCAATTGTTCTCGCGCTTAAAAAGTTTACGATACAAAGGGTACCACAGAACAGGATTAGAAGGTGACTTTAGTGGACTAATATCGTGACTGGCTAATTCGAGGCATTTTCTTTTCCATATTATAGGATCGTTAGCGAAATTTCTCCAACGTTTGCATACCTAAAAATAATTTTATAAAATAGTTGACAAATAAATAAACAAATCTTCACGTTCAGAAGTTCACTTACAAGTTGACATAGCATCAAACTTTTGACAGAAAGAAAACTTAAAATTTGAATGCTAAGTTCTTCAGGTAATGAAGATACAATGTCAAAAGTAAAATAGCGCATATTATTTCAAATTAATTCTTAAAGCAATTGAAAGTATAAAAATAAAAAAAATTTTTAAAGTTCAAAGAATAATTTTCCAAATAAAGTTTCAAAAAAAGAATTCAAATTTGGTAAAGCTTTAAATAATCATTATCCTTGCAGTTTAAGGCACGTTGGATTTGTCTCACGTAGCACGCGAATTTGCTTCAACTTCTATAGCACGAAAATCATTTAAAGTTATCTGGCTTTTTTCGTGACCATGTAATAGGCGCCATAAATGAGTAGACCGATACTCATAATGCTAGATATTTCACAGATCAGTATTTTGTATAGTTATTCGACAATTTTTGCCCAATAATGTATACGTGTATAGTATAGGCCGAATTTTTAATCCAGTGTAATATATATTAGCGTTAGGGTTAGGAATTATAGCTATTGGTATACCGGTAGTATAGATTTAAATTCGGCATATGCTATACGGATCTACTCACCTATACCATACTGATCTGGTAAATGACCTGAAATGACCCAAATGAAATGATTAGTCATTGGGTCATTTCGAGGTTCAAATGATCTAGAAGGTCATTTAACATATCTAATTAATATTCTAATGCTCTTTAGCCAATCAGAATTGGCCGCCAAACAAAATTAAAACATAATATTCTTTTAAGGGTAGAGTACAACGTCGATCATTTTCATATATGATCGTCGTACAAACAAATTTTTATATAGGGGCAAAAATACGCCACTGATAAGGATTTTTGAGAACGCAACCAGTTTCATCCAAAATTTTGTGGCGTATAGGTCAAACCCTTCTATTTATGGTAGTGAAACTTTAAAGTCACATATTATATTAAAAAAATCTACTTGTATATATAAATTTTCCTAGGACGATTGAGATTTTCCTAGGTAGTACAAATAAAATTTTTATTCCATCAGATTTCTAGAACACGTGATTCTCGATCATGATTGGATAGCAGTATAATCGTACTCTATATCCTTCTTTCGTGTTAGAAGGCTGTTAATATTTATAGATTCAGAGCAATGTCGAGCTAATATTTATGGATTTGAAGCAATGTCGGGTGTGCTAAGTGGACAAGGCATTTGACAGCTATGATTTTGCAAAAAAATTTGCAACAGGTTACGGTTTGGATTTGCTTTCGGAATTCCTGATTGCTTAACTTTTTCTTTGTCTTTTCAAACAGCAAAGGAAGAGATTTTTTTGCTTTTTGGAATAAGCAATGTTAACTTGGTAGGCTTTAGTTTTTCTTGCCTTTTTAACGTTTAGAAAAAAATGCAGTGTCGAATATGTTAATTGGACAAATGTATTCTGACGTTTATGTAGGGTAAGGGTGGATTTGGAACGAGATATAATTTATACCAAAATTTCACAAGGAATTTTTTTTTATGAAGTTTTGCAACGGATTTGCCTCTAGAACTCTGGTTGTTATGTTAAATTGGTAAGTTTAATGTTTTTTCCATATCTTTTTATTATTTTCGGGGCAGTAAACTATTACAGTATTAAACTATTACTGTATTAAGAGGATTTGAAAAGTTCTATTGTCAGTTTCGAGTTACGAATCATGATCACTTTGGGCGATATATTTGAAGGTATATTGGGTCGCGAATTTTTTATGATTCCGATTATCTATTAGGATCAATCTTAAATATTGCCACTGCCTTCTGACGACCTATAATTATCGTAATTATGTAGGCACGGCTATAATAAATTGTGGTTATATTCAAATCAGCGTTGAACAACTTTTAAGTCTTCCGAAGATGATAATTCTTGTGTACAGTACAAAGAAATTGATACAAGAATGTGATGATAATAATAATAATAATAATAATAATAATTAATTAATTAATAAATAATAATTAATAATAATTAAATAATTAATAATTAATAATAATAATAGTGTGATACCGATTAAAATAAATGTTTTATTATTTTTTTATTATAGTTCATTGGTCTTTATGTTATAAACAGACCAGTTTTTACGAAATTACTTTTTTTTTTTACATCTCAAGTCGGGCGAATCTTAGTAAACTAAAATATGACGATTAACATAATAATAATAATTACAATAATAAGCATAACCATGATAAAAATAACAACGCTGCAATAGATACCGCCATGAATTATTAATAGATGGTGTGCTTTCTGTAAAAGATTAAACGAGTGTACTGTACGTATTATCGTTATCTAATAAAAAAAAAAAAATTTATAATGATCTACATAGAATGTTCTAGATTCGAATAGCCACGTTCAATTTTTGCTTGTGTAACACAACATGATTTGCAACCAATTTTATATGAAAATGATCGACGTTGTACTCTACCCTTAATTTTCTTGATTTTGCAAATAAAAATAAGCAAATATGCATTTTTGATGAAAATTTGCTATCTCTATTTTAAAAATAAAAGAATTAAATAATTATATATCAAAATAATGTATTTTTTAGTGCTGAACAAGTTTATTTAGGACTTAAAAGTTATAATTCATTATTAAAATTTTGTAATAAGGTGAGTAAGGGTATTTTGACGAATATGGGTATTTTGACGAACTATACATATTCGTCAATATCACGTGATCCAATGATCGGAATTGAGCAATTTTTACACCGTTTGATTCATCTCAATAAGACGAATCAAATGGTATAAAAATCGTTTGATTCTGATCACTAGATAAGAAATTAGACAAAAAAAACATACAATCGCCAATAGGATATTTTGACAAATTAAATATACTCAGTAACAGAACATAACTTACTGATCAGAATCGAAAGATTTTTACACCATTCGATTCGTCTCATTGAGGCAAATTAAATAGTGCAAAGAATACCTAATTCTGATCACTAAAACAAAAAATGTGGGCTTTTGACAGACAGGTATTAAATAAGTATTCTACGTGGTATTTTGACGAACGTGTATTGAGATTTTTTACTCTGCATGTATACATACGTGCCAGATAAGATTGTGTAACATTCAGTTGTTTATTTGTCATGCACGCGCCAGATAAGTTTGTGTTATATTCAGCTGTTTATTTGTCACACAGGCTGTACATATTTATCACGCCAATTAAATAAATAATTTGTTATACCAAAATTAATAAACTGTTCATCATGCCAGGTTAATAACCTATTTGTCACACCCTCTATTCGCATTAATTTACATTACTTTCATAAAAACATTTTAAAGTTTCTTTTATTAAAATTTGACCACATTTAATTATATTTGATCACTTACTAATTTATATATAACGGGCTATATATTAATTTTCATTACGTGATATTTTTGATAAAATCATGCAAGCTTATGTTAATCTACGTGATTCAATCAGCGCAGCACTTGCTGAATTAAATAAATACCCTGTTGGCTCTAAACGCCCAAGTGTAAACAGCATTGCAAATGATTTTGGGCTTTCAGAAGCCACACTCCGACGTGCAATCAAAAATGGTAGTCCACCTAATCGTCAGGGACCACCAACAGTACTTACCAAACATGAGGAGGAACAACTTGTTGGATATTGCATTAACATGCAAAAGCTCGGGTTTGGTTTAACCAAATCTGGAGTTAACCACTGCGTAATGGAAATTATGCAGCAAAACAAGCGACAGCATCCATTCGGTGAAACTGGCCCAGGTCAATCTTGGTGGTCTCGTTTCATGAGAGACCATCCCGACTTGTCATTCCGCGTTCCTCAAGAATTGTCCAAAGCACGGGCACAAAAAGCCAATGCAACAATTGTTAGAGACCATTTTAACAAGCTTAAACAAATTATTGATGAAAACTTACTTACTGCTATGCAAATTTGGAATATGGATGAAACCGGATTTACTCTTGCGCCTGCATTGAAAAAAGTTATTGCAAAAAAAGGCACACGTCAAGTTCATAAAATTGCGCAAGGAAATTTTAATGAACATATTTCGTTTGCTCCAACAATTTCAGCTGCAGAAGCATACATTCCACCTCTTATTATTTATAAGGGTGTTCGTGCAATTCCTGGATTGTTGGATGGAGCATCTTCTGGGCTGTAATGGGTTTTACACAAACAGGATACATGTGTGAAGAGCTTTTCTGAATGTATCTTAACCATTTTATTAATTCTATCTCGCCTATCCACCCAGTACTGTTGATACTTGATGGCCACAAAAGTCATGTGAGCTATATGAGCATCGATTTCTGCTGCCAAAATGGAATCCTTCTTTATGCGCTTCCACCTCACACGACACACGTATTATAGCCGTCTGAAATTCCTTTTGCTAAATTAAAAAGAGAATATAGAAAAGAATGTGACAAGTATTATAACAGTACTGGAAAGATAGTAGTAAAACGTACCTTCGCAAAAATTCTTTGTCCTGCTTTTATTGAAACTTACACACCATCGGCTATTTGCAACGCTTATAAAGCTACTGGCATATGGCCGTTCAATCCAGATGCTATTAGTTCGGATCGTTTAAACCCATCATTAGCAACTAAACAATTTGATCTTTCAACTTCATCTAACCAATCTTCTGTTGAGTTACCTCTAGCATTGTCTTCAGTATTACAATCATCTCATAAACCAACTCGTTTCACTCGCTCAAGTTTCTCCCAACTAGAAAAAAATTATAAATTCCTTTTGAATGAGAATAAGTTATTAAAATCCCAACTTGCTGAAACCAAAGAGGAATTGAATACTTACAAAAATCCAGGAAGTTCTTTTCTACGCTCAGTTCTTAAGTATGCGGTCCCTCGTGCTTCATGGACTGAAATTCCAGAAGCATCTTCAGAAAATCAGCCCGAATCCGAAGTTGCTGTCTCTAAAAAAAGGAAAACGCTTCCCTTTGCACAACTTCTTACTAATGAAGAAAGTTGGCAAAGGTTAAACAAATTAAACGAAGAAGCGGAAGCAAAGATTGAAGAAAAACAAAAAAAAAAATTAACAGCCCAACGAAAAGCTGCCCGAGAACAAGAATTAGCTAAAAAACGGGAAGAACGTGAGCAAAGAAAGCAAGAAAAAGAGAACCAAAAGCGTAAAAAACAATAATAATGAATTTTTTTTCCAGGGGGGAGGAAAATTAAGTGTAAATATCGAATTCGTCAAAATACCCCTATCTCCCCCTAAAATCCTTTTATATGTACCATAAATGTCGTGATCATTTTGGCCCAAAATGGTTCATTGTACTATGATTCTTTTTATGTAAATCTTTCCTAAAAGAGCCTAGTTTGCATGCTATTATAATTATTTGAAGCTTCTTCGATTAGTAAAAAAATTTAAATTGTGCCAACTTTAACTTCGTCAAAATACCCTTACTCACCTTATGCAGAATTTTCTAAAACGCACTACTAGTGTTCAACACTACAATGATTTTCACCAATCAAATTTTCTAAATGCAGTGTAATGTAACATATCAGCGGATCGGCATAATTGGGTAAATCGACCAATCATGATCGAGGATTATCAAAAAAATTTTGCACAAAAGTTTATTATAGAGCGAATTTTCACAAAAACGGCCTTTTTAACCAGCTTTGTATTTATAATTAAGTACATAGAACATTATGAAATTCATATATTTAATTATAAGCCAAAAGTAGATTAAAAAGGCCATTTTTTTGAAAATTAGCATCCGAATTTACCCTTGATAGTTACCAACCCATCTTACAATGCCCAACATATTCTAAAACACCTGAGTATTTCAACAAACGGTAAAAGTACTTCTTTTTACAGCTTAGCATAGCTCTTTTATTGAATTTTTTTTTGATTTTTAACTTGTCTAGACGTCAAAGAAGCCCTTTTGTTAGTTGTAACAAGTGCTTCATTTGTTAGTTTTTCAACGTCCCTTAGGAACAAATTCTCGTGTAACAGTTTATTGAAAAAAGGCCCAATTATGCCGATCTGCTAATATGAAGATCAGGTGTAACATAAAATTTTGGTTGTTTGGTATTTTTTTTAAAAAATACCTCTAACTCAAAATTTTGAGTGAATCTATTTGTTGCCGGTGGTGATAGTTACCGGAATGTAATCGATCAATTAGATCAAAGGATCATGTGTAATGTGAAAAATGCAAAAACTTTGATTTTTTTAAAAAATCACTTCTAACTTAAAATTTTGTCTATGAAACTACTTTTTTTTATACAAAAAAAAAAATTCCTTGCAAAATTTTACTATATACAAAGCCATACCCGAACCCTAACTATGGCTTTAACCCTGACTCTAACGATAGTAAGTTTCAATGCTTTGTTTTTGTTTTGATCAACCATTACACAATCTAATTGGTCGATCATGCTCCGGTGACTGCCACCTCCGGCGACAAACACATTTTTTCCAAAATTTTATCTATGAAACTACCTTTTTTTTTAAAAAAAAAACTCCCCTTGTGAAATTTTACTATATACTATGCCTTATCCTAACTCTAACTATTAACTCTAACTTAACATTTATTAGTTTTAACTTTTGTTTATTTTTTTTTTGTTTATTTTTTTGATCTTGATCTTCATACTGGTGTTGAACACTAGTGGTGCATTTTAACAATCTTGATTTTTATTATTGCAATAAAATATACAAAATTCTGTATTATGCAAAGTTTTAATTATAAATTACAGTTAGATCTTTATAAATGCAATCTCTATAAATGCAATACCTCTATAAATGCATGGTCTTGTTGTATCTCTACTATATATGCACTTATAGATTTTTACTCCTCTAAATGCAATACCTCTCTAAATATATGATTTTTTGCTGTCCCTATACAGTGCACTTACAAAGATAACTTTGAGCTTTAAATAAACTTATTTAGCACTAAAAAATATATTCTTTTAGCATATAATTATTGTGAGGCTTATGCTGAGAATTTAAGTTATTTTATTATGAAATTATAAAATTTTAGAGGGATTTTTTAGGGGTATTTGTTTTTATAGTTTGGTTAGGGTTTAGGGTTAGGGTTATTAATAAAAGATTATATGTGGATTTTAGTAGGTATTATAGATTTAAATAGAGACCCCAGATCTTAGCATAAGCCATCTCAGCATAAGCCGCCACAATTATTTAATTTTTTTAATTTTTGAAATAAAGGTAAGCAAAATAGTTAAATTTTAATCAAAAATGTATTTTTGCTTATCTTTATTTAAAAAATTAAAAAAAACTAAAAAGAATATATACTAAAATAATGTATTTTTAATGTTGAACAAGTTTATTTAAAGCCAAAATTTATAATTTATTAGTAGAATTTGCATAAGATTTTTACTAATTATATAGAGTATATGTTATACAGGTATTAATTTTATTAATATTTGTATAATATGCCAATCAAACCAATTTCTATAAATAAAAAATTAAGTCCTATTTTATAGTTAGAATAAATATGAATTTGGGATTGGGTGAGTTAGAAAGCTTTCAGAAATCAGCTAATTTCTGGGTGGGTAGGTAGGTCAGCTGAAATGCCAAGTATAATTCTAGCCAAAATTTCATAATTCCAACCAAAGTTGCAAAATTAGACCAAAATTATAGATTTATTAATAATATTTAATAATTAATAACTTTTGATCTACTGGACCAAATTTGATGATTCAACTACCAAAATGATCTTCTTAATGAGAAGATTCTAGCGAGCACAAAATTGTTAAAATCCAATCACAGGAGCCTGTAATCAGAATAGAGTTGTTTTTTTTTTTAATATTAGGGGTATAGCTCCTGCCCAAACTTTATTAATACTTAAGTAGATTAACATATAGTAGTGCTATAAGTATATATATATTATATACAAGTATTGAGACTAGAACTTCAGGCTATAAACTTTTTATTCATGGCTAAAACCTATCAGAGCCTTCTATATTCCCATTTATATAGTTGACCTAGATCTATACGCTTCTTTTCAACCAACAATTAATGTTTACATGTTCGCCACTTTGCCCACATTTCCTAATATTATCACTTCCTATTTGGTGTGTATTGCTAGGTAGGTGCTTTATGCTTCCAAATTGGTGTACTCGAAATCTGGTGACCCAGGAAATCCCTTACTAGCATACTTCTTAGAGTTCGTATTTCAAGCTATGTAGCTGCCTTTACCTCATTGGGTAAGTATCTCAAGCCTACAACTAGCCGGTTTCTTGTGACTTGAGGACTAGGATTTAATATTCCGAATTTGGAAATGTGTGAACGACTGTACTTCTCGCTATAGTGGCGAGGTCTCTGGGTATGTTTTGCAAATGCATCCAGTGCTGAATATAGTTGGATGGCATCATGATGCTAGAGAGAACCCAGTTTACCACTGCATGCACTTATTCTAGCATATACTCATATTGGTAGTCCTAGATTCTTTTAGTGGCCAAAGACTCCCATATGGGTACGCCCAGAGCTTTGTTGGGTCTTGACTATAGATGCTGGTGAAATTAAATCAAAGTAGTAAAATAATTTTACCATTTCACCAATCACCAATCGGCAATGGTGTAATTGGTGTAACTAGTGAATTGGTGTAATTGGTGTAATTGGTGAATTGGTGAATTGGTGAATTAGTGAATTGGTGAAATGGTGAATTGGTGAAATAGTGATAGTGAATTGGTGAATTGGTGAAATGATGAACAGAATGGTAAAATGGTAAATTTCTAGAGTTTGAAATTATTTCAGTCTGGAATTCGGACTGTATTTGCTTTTCAAAAGTTAGGTTTTTGTTCAAATTTTTACATTTTATGTTTTTACAAATACACTTAGAAATCAAAACTTTAACTATTTAAGTTCAAATTTAGATGCAAAAATGCACAATATAAAAATAAATTTTGTAAAGTAACAGAAGCAAGTAACTTTAC
Organism: Gigaspora rosea; assembly: GCA_003550325.1. Lineage (NCBI taxonomy): Eukaryota > Fungi > Glomeromycota > Glomeromycetes > Diversisporales > Gigasporaceae > Gigaspora > Gigaspora rosea. The sequence continues at coordinate 145,295 of QKWP01001092.1, forward strand.
CTTAATTTTATTCTAACTAACCAAATTCATTGATCTCGTTGAAATAAATAAAAGAAAATGTGCTTTTTTTAAAAAACAATCACATCAGCAAATTTTATAAATAGATATATATCGATTACTTACCGTATCGACCTCTGCCAATTTTTATCAATAGTAATAGTAATCGATATATATCTAATATAGATATTAATCGATATATATCTGATATGATATTAATTAATAATTATTATATTTACATAATTATGCTTTTTGCAAATTTTTAAATGTTTTACAGGTTTTTGCAAGTTTTCGCAATTAATATAAAATTTTATTTTTTTACTTATAATTATTATATAATATATTAAATTATTAAATATACAATATTCGCAAGTTTTCGCAATTTAATATAAAATTTTATTTTTTTATTTATTATTATTATATTTTAAATATTACATATTTTATTATGTAATATTATAAAAAAAAGCCAAAAAAAAATAAATCCAAAAAAAACAAAACCAAAAAAAAATAAAAAAATGAAAACAAAAAAAATTAACTATTATATTCCTTATATTTGCTTATATTTGCTTATATTTGCTCATATTCGCTTAAATTCACTTATATTTGCTACTTCTTACAAAGTGCTGGAAAGTTAGGTCATTTTTTTGCAAAGTTCCAAAAGAAGTAAGGAATAAATAAAATAAAAAAAAATAAGTAAAAAAAACAAACAAAAAAACAAAAAACAGAACTGAAAAAATAACAAAAAAATCAAAAACGAAAAAAAATAAACTATTATATTTCGCTCATATTCGCTTATATTTGATTAAATTCATTCATATTTGTAACTTCTTGCAAAGGCCAGGGATGTTAGAATTGGTGTTCTTGTAAAGTGCTGAAAAGTCAAATTGTTTTCTTGCAAAGTTCTGAAAAAAGTAAAAAATAAATAAAATAAAATATAATTAAAAAAATAAGTAAAAAAAGAAAACAAACAAAAAACAAAATGTAAACAAACTAAATAAAAAAATAAACAAAGCTCCAAATCTCCATTTCGAGTTTGTGGTTTAACCTTGCAAAAACTTGCGAAAACTATTTTCGAATTTGCTAAAGAAAGTAGTTGTATATTTTTGCAAAGTGTCGAAAGGCTGAGTTGGCTTGCACAAAGTGCCAAAAGTCATTGGATTTCTTGCAAAATGCTAGTGGTAAAGTGTAAAAATAAAATAAAAAAAATTAAAAAATAAAAAAAATAAAAATAAAAAAAAACCAAAATGAAACTTAAAAAAATGAAACGAAACCAAAAAAACAAAAGGAAAACAAAAAACAATGTAAAATTAATAGAAGATTTAAATTATAAACAAAAAAAAACAAAAATCTAATTTGATCTTGTAGTACAATTATCAAAAATTATCGAAGCATTTCAAAAATATTAGTCAAACACGTTCTTGATATGATCAAGGTTACAGATCGTCCTAAAATATTTCAAATATATTCAAAATATTAAAAATAAAAAGAGAGGAATAAAAGAAAAAGAGGAGTAAAAGGGTGAAAGGGGTAAAAGTAGAGTGAGGGGCACAGAGTTCTCAGGCATGCCCCTCCTTGTGCATGCCCATGTGCATGCCCAGAGGCATGCCTTTAAGCTAGAAGGCATGTCCATTTCATTTGATATTTAAAAAAGTATATATTAAGCAACCATATTTTCTAATTGGTTAATAATATTAACTATTTTAAACATAAGATTTATATAGTAAACCCTCTATAATTGCATTTTATCAGAGAAAAATATATTTATAAAAATCTATATCTGGACTTTAATAAATTATTTTAAAGTTTTTTTTGTACTGATAAATAAGATCTATATTATTTCATCAATAATTATTTTTTAACAATTTAAGATTATTTTACAGATAATTAATTTGCAGATAAGTTTAGTTTTTAAATAGTTTATATAAAGCTTTTTTCTTTATAAATTATACTAATCTTAATTCTAACTCTAAACCACAATAACTTTAATTATTTTGTTTATAAAATAAGTTGTTAACAAGAAACAGTCATTGAAATAAATTTGTTTATAAGTTAGTATTTATAAAATAATCAAGTGGTTCTATAAGTTATAATAAAGTGTGTTTATAGAGGGTGCACTTATACAAAAATAGCTATATAATTATAAAGGCATGCCTAAAAGGCATGCCTTTAGTTCAAGGCATGCCTCCTGGGCATGCCCAAAAATTTTCATATGCCCCTTACCCTAGGTAAAAGGGAGAGAGGGGTAAAAAAGAGAGAGGGAAAAAAGGGAAAGAGTGTAAAAATCATTCAAAACANAAAAAAATCAGGAAGGTAGCTTATTTTAGGTAGTAGCTTATTTTCAGACATATACAGTATAAGTTAGAGTCTAAAAAAAGAAAAATTTTAACACTCACCAGAGGTGAATTTTACCAGATCACATGACATTATATCCTATTACACAGATACTATAATTTAGCATTGATGTAACAAATTAATTGTTGTAACAAATAATAGCTAATTAATATAGTCGCAAATTATTTGTCACATATTACTGTAATTGTTATATTTATGCTAAACAGTAAATAAAAAATAAACTTAATTTAACCATGCCACTATTTGAACCATTACAGGATATAATAAGAAAGAGCAAAGTTATCCTTTGCGAAGCAAAGGATAGTTTATACTAGAGGTCTGACTTGTTCAAAAAATAAGTATTCGAATATTCATTTGTTCAATATTTTTTTATGCGAATATTGTACAAAAATTTTGAAAATATTCAATGAATATTTACTGAATATTCATTGAATATTAAATATATTTCAATTTTAAAAAATTATATAATATCTCACTTAAATTAGCCAATAAAATTGCAAATAAATTATTAAAAAATAAAATAAATTATAAAATTATATATATATCTATATATATATTCAATGAATATTCAATGAATATATTCAGTAAAATTTTAAATATTTTAATATGAAATTTACAAAAAATTTTGAAATGCATTTTGCACGATTTTTTTTTATAGTTAGATTAGAATTTAGAGTTAGGGTTTATAATAAAAGAGTATATTTGGATTTTAGCAGGGCTTATAGTTTTAAATCAAGACCTCTAATTTCCAGCTTCAGCCATTTCCAGCTTCAGCCATGACATTCATTCAGTAAAAAATTATATATTCGAATATTCGAATATTTAGTGAATATTCAGTGAATAGTATTCATCAAGTCAGATCTCTAGTTTATGCTTTTGCTACAGCTATTGCCTTCACTTTAGCATTTTTTTTTACTAATACATCGGGTCAGCAAAAGATTTTTGAATTGCCTTACCCTTACCCTAATCCTAACCTATCTTAAACTAGAACTTTTTGATTAACCACTTCAATTCAATGTACTATATCAGCAAATTTATAATAGCGTAATTTTAAGTAAGGTCTTACGAACTGTAATATAAGCAAAATATTACATAATATATTTTGAAATACAGTCAACTCTCCATAAATGCAACTCATAGAGACAAGTTTACAACATGCATTTAGGGAGGTTTGCATTTAGAGAAAGCCAATTAAATTGTAGCTTTAAAAATTAAATCATCAAGTTTGTGTAATTTCTATCAAAACTGTATAACCTATCTTAAATACTAAAATTTGATTGGCTACATGCATTTAGAGAAGTTAGTGTAATATGAAATGTTATTTAAGAGAATGTGTATTTACAGAATATAAAACATGCATTTAGTACTAATAGCATCTTACGGAATAGAAAAAACATGCATTTAGGGAGGTATTGCATTTATAAAGGTTGCATTTATGGAGGTCTGACTATATTTCAAAATATCAATATTTTGAAATATTACGAAAGTAATTTTGAAATATTTCAAAATATATTACGAAATATTTCGAACCCTTTCAAAATATATTACGAAATATTTCGAACTATTTCAAAATATTTTAGAAGATCTGTAACCTGAATTACGCATTAGACTGATTTTTCAAAATAGTTCGAAATAGTTCGATGATGTTCAAATTCTGTATTACAAGATCAGTTTAGTTCTTTTGTTTATAATTAGATTTTCTATTTTGTTTTTTTTCGCTTTTTTGTTTTTATTTCATTTTTTATTTTGTTTCATTTTTTGTTTTTGGTTCGTTTTTTTTGTTTTCATTTGTTTTTTTCATTTTTTTATTTATTTTTTTTTAATTTTTTTATTTTATTTTTATTTTGGCACTTTACAAGAAAAACAAACACTTTTTGAAACCTTGCATATACCAACTACGACTTCTAACACTTTCAAGAACACACTCTAAATTTTCAGGAACGCTTCTTTAGAGAAATGGTCAAGTTCTTGCAAGGTTTCACTTCATTTATTTTTTTGTTTCATGTTTTTTGTTTTTGTTTTTTTAGGTTTATTTGGTTTATTTTTAAATTTTTTTTTATTAATTTATTTCATTTCAGCACTTTGTGAGAACAGAACTAGGACCCCAAGGAATATATGTAATACTGAGATCTGGCTTTGTATAGACTTATATATAATTTTTCCATATGTCGTATGTTTAAATTTGTATAACCAACTGGTAATTTTTTGAAAAGTTAGATGTTTATTTGTATAACAAAAACGATCTTTATAACAAGTACGATCTTTTTTTGTATAACGATACTATATATACATCGGGAAAATTTTTAAGTAGATATAAATCGATATATACCGTATGTTGCAGCTACCTTTTTTTGCCGATTTTTAACAAAAAAAAAAACCGTGGGTAGCTTATTTACTATTTTAAGTAATTTAAAGCACAATAAAGAGGAGCTTATTTTTGAATACAAAACTTTAATAAGTAAAATAAATAAATAAATATGCTGTAGACAATAAATAAATATGCTGTAGACGATAAATAAATATGTTATAAACAATAAATAAATATGCAGAAAAAAATCGAGAGTAACTTATAAAGCGATTTTTGGTCAATCGATTATAGTCGCTACATAGTAAAGTCTAAATTTTACTAAGCAAATCGATTGAAGTCGCATAAGTAACATTGTTTAGCAGATCAAAATACGCGTATCCTAAAAATTTTATACAAATTGGAGAACTTTTTATTATTTGACTTTTAATTTTTACGTTCAACGGTTTTTTTTTATAAAAAAAAAACCGTTGAACGTAAAAATTAAAAGTCAAATAATAAAAAGTTCTCCAATTTGTATAAAATTTTCAGGATACGCGTATTTTGATCTGCTGAACAATGTTACTTATGCGACTTTAATCGATTTACTTAGTAAAATTTAGACTTTACTATATAGCAACGTTCATCGATCGTATGGGTAGCTTATTTTCGGAACTAAAAATTTTGTTGAATTTGAACACGGTTAACTACCGCCCTTTTTTTTCTAGATAGGTTTCTGATTTTCTCTTCGTCACTTTTTTTTGTGTAATTATATTTTTGGCTTTGGTGGTTAACATGATCATACTGGTACTCAGATCTGAAATTGTATAATTTATAGTAAATTTGAATTTATATGATAATTTTGTATAAAGCTTTTAATAAAATTAAGTGTATAAAGTTATATTAAAATTTTGAGTCTGGATCTGAGTTATATCAGAGTTCTTCGGGGTCCTACAGAACTCTTACTTCCTGGCACTTTGCAAGAAAACCAACCCAGACTTTTTTGGTACTTTGCAACTTTTTGGCATTTTGCAAGAAGCTTTTGCAATTTTAAAATTTACAAGAATGCAAACTCTTATTTCAGAGAAATAAAGATTTGGGACTTTGTTTATTTTTTTTTATTAGACTTTTTGTTTTTTCATTTTTTTTCACTTATTTTTTTAATTTTTATTTTATTTTATTTATTCCTGACTTCTTGACTTCCTGGCACTTTCTCTGGCCCTTTGCAAGAATATACTAGATTTCTTCAGCGATTTGCAAGAATACCAACACTTTTGAGAAATGTTTTTTTTATTTTTTTTTACTTTGAAGTATTTAGAAAAAGAAAACGAAATGTCATTATAGCCAAAACAAAAGAAGTAGTCAAAGCGAAAACAATAGAAAACAAAAAAGCGAAAATAATAGCTAACTGTAGAGTAAGTGAAAATAAGTATATAGAGCTAGTTTTTTGTATATAGTAATAGAATTAAATGCGACGAAGTGCGAAAGTATTTAAAATAATATATAATAATATAAAAATAATACTGTATAGAATATATAATAATTAAAATATAATGTATAATAAAATATGTAATATTGTTTAAAAATTTTTAAGTATAATTAAAATATAATAATAAATAAAAAAATATAAAATTTTATATTAAATTGCGAAACCATGCGAAATATTAAGAAAACCTGTAAAAAAGTATGATTATGCGAATATGTATATCATTTATTTATTTTTTAAAAATTTTTAAAAATTTGCAAAATTTGCAAAATATTGTGAAACAATGCGAAAATATCAAAATATTACCTCTTGCATGTATTAGTTTATTGATTTGCATGAGTACATGACCCCTGTAGGAGATAATTTGCATTATTTTTATTTGCAATATATTTCGAAATATTTTGAAATAACAACCGTAATATTACCATAATATAGCGTAATATATTGCGTAATCTACCAGGTTGATCGTGTAACTGTTTCCTGTCGATCATTTGGATATATTACCTGTAGTCCTTGGTTACCATCTCGAATGGGAGCTTTTGGGCAAAGTTGTATTGCGTGACACAGACAAATCCAAAAAACTGGAGAAACAGAAACCCATTTGGCAAGACACGAGTAAGGAGGTAGCAAAGATCTTTGATAGTGCTACCAAAACCAGAATATTGGACCGGTTGGGTACATTACCTGTAGTCCTTGGTTACTATCTCGAATGGGAGCTTTCAGGTGAAGTTGTGTCTTGTGACACAGACAAATCCAAGGAACCGGAGAAACAGAAACCCATTTGGCAAGACACGAGTAAGGAGGTAGCAAAGATCTTTGATAGTGCTACCAAAACCAGAATATTGGACCGGAATCGAAGTACTGGACGTTGACCTCAGGGACAAAGTCTACCAACCTGGCCGCCGGATCAGGTACCAGAGAAAAAGGACCTATGTTATAGAAGTAGGTACCAGGAGGAGAAAAACTATAGTAGTACCTAATGCCGGGTAAATCAACCCTTCTGGGCCAACTGGTTTGGAAGTCTGGGAAAACCAGTGAAGAACTAGTAAGAAAGTAATGGTGGGTACCGGGGTTGGAGCGAACCTTATAAGGGCAGAAGTAGATATAAGTAGGGTTGCAGGGTATTTCTGGACTGCAAGTTGTTCATCTCAGTGAATGCGTAAGTTACCGAAAAGTAGGTGAATACCTGGTGGGACAAGTACCGCTCTACCAAGTTTCCTGTTGAGAATAAGCTGGATTGTACTTTCGGGTATAAGAAGGAGTCCTAAGGGCTTTTATGAAAAGAGACCCGGGTGGTTGGACTGACCGCATAGGTAATGCAAACATCCAGTGAATCTGTTGAAAGTCTAGGTGGGAAACTGAAAATCAGAGGATTTAAATAGGCAATTTCCGTAGTTGGATTGCAGGTATAGCATCTAGTGTAGAACCTTTGGGTGGACCACTTAAATTAGACACCAAAAGTGTACATATAGCTAGTTGTACTCTCATCCATGTAAATCCAGATGCATAAACAGAATAAAGTATATGCTCAAAACAGGCACTTTGAAATCAAAAAAAAAATCTACCAGGTCGATCGTAAAATTTTCGTAATATTATGGGCTATAATATTTTTGTAAGATTACGTATATATAATTCGCTAATGTAAGTTGTTAAATATAGATTTTTATTTGAATTAAAAAAAAATCTGGGGTCTTGATTGCGATATGCCTGTATATACATATAAAATATGATTTATAACAAATAAATTATGATATAGAAATATACGTATAGCAATAGTCAAAAAGGCTTATAACTTTAAATCAATTTGAAAGCACGGATTTGTAGTTATATATCATATGTAACTAATTCAATTAGTATATAATCTAATACATTATTATCAATTTATATTTTCTTTATTTTTTTCTTTATAATTCAGGCATTTTTTTGATAATTTCCTGGTGGTTTACGTAATAAACATTTTCACTGTGCTTTTGAACTTGCTTCACTATTATTAATTTTTTGAGCATTAACTCTTTTATCCAATACTTTTGTGAAACTTTTAACCTTTTTTTAGATGGAGCACCTGTATTTTAGTTGCCTTAGGATCTAATATTTGACTGATCAATTGCTATTGTAAAAGAGATTTTCATCAAATTCATTGTTTGTTTTAATATTCTTATTTATAATATAACATAAATCATTAGTATAATATCTTGATAAATCTTTATTAGTTTGACGTTTTATTGTAATAAAGTTCTTTAGCATTCATATTAATTTATTATCGCTATTGGTTTCTAAAGCAATATTAATTGCCGTTTTAGAAACAGAAAAAGCAATTCCAAAACAATTTCTTAGTGGAGTAGCATAGCTAATAACTTCATTATGCTCTAATTCCTGAAACTGTCTTAAACTTTGGAAAGTAAGTATTGATTCAGAAGATAATAGCAATGTTTCAGTAGATTGCCTTATAGCAGTTAGAACTGGTGAACTTTTAAGATATATATTTAATTGATTCATAATATTATTTTATACTATCTAGCTAGTATAATGCTGATATGACATATGGTGAATTTGACGCATATAATTATCATTTGAATGTGACAAAATTATGTCATTACTAGTATTACAAAAAAAAATAATAAATTTGGCCCATGGCCAGAAATAGTCAGCCCAGTTTTATGTTTATTTCCTTTTTTATAATCAGAGTACAACTAGAGTGAAATTTCCTAAATAGAAAATCAAAATCCAAAATAGGAAATCAAAATAAGCCAAACTAAAATTTAATTTGTTAAATTCAAAATAATCACAAAATTGATATGCAAATCGAAAATATCACACTAATAAAAATGCATTAAATTTGCCCATATGAAATTTTGTATAACTTTTATAAAGCATAACACGCCAGACATAATAACAGATTATTCTTTTTGTGATCGTTTTCATACAATTACAATGATGAGTTCCATCACTCAATAAGATTACTAGATTGTCTCGATATGAAAGTTCTCCAATATAATGTATTCTCCATAATTCAATTACATTTGTTATTTTGACTCTATTTAGAAAAGACTTGAATGTTGTCTGTGGTTTATTGTTGATATCTTCAATAAAGGTATCATTAACAGTATTAAATCCTGAAACCTTAAAAAAAACAAATTAGTATTTAAGCCTAAACTTTAAACCAAATAAATACAAACTATACCTACTTCAGCAAAAGATAGTGCTATGCAACCTTTGTAAGTAAGAGATTGAAAAACTTTGAAATTGTTGCTATGATAAAACAAGAAGAGTTAAAAATTGAATAAGAATTGCATTGATGCTAGTAAAAAATTGTGAAGAAATATGTGAAAGTCCACTTATTGTATAATGAGCTTTAAGATCAACCAATTTGTTATACTAAGTTTCATCTTCAAGTCTTTTTTCAATTGCTTTTTCAACATCACAAAGCATACTAGTATTATTTAATGATTTTTTAATTATACTATTAAATGATTCAATGCTTTGAGTATTTTGAATACCGGCATTAAATTGAAATAGTGCATAAGATTTAGCCCAACTAAAGTAATATTCTTATCATATAATCATGATACCCTGGAAATGTTTCTATTATAGAATTCTATTGCTGTTCAAATAGTTCCATACTTAATGTGTTTCTACACAATAAAAGGCTTTGCTATAGTTCAAGATACCTATCTAAAGACTAAAATGCTAATTCACAACGAATTTGTCACATTTTAAAAAAATTTATAATAAATTTTGACGTTTTATTGATTCTTTGCATTTTGATTGGTTAAAAATTTTTTGTAGTGGCTAAAATTTTATTAATTAACAAATTTTTTTAAAAATTAGCCAATAAACAAAGACCAAAACATGTGACTTGGCCCATTTTTGGAAATTTTTTAACATATCATATAAATATTGTATATATTTAAAGTGGTATAAATTAATAATATATAATAATTATTTTTAAAATAAAGTCTCTAAGTTGTAGCAAATTAGCTTGGCTACAATTTAGCAGCTTCCTTTTTTTTATATCTTTTCTGTATCATGAGCTATTAATTTTTGAATTATTTTAGTCTTTAGATGTCATGCACTATAAAAGCATTAAAGTTTTGACCTAACTTTGTTTTAAGATATTTAATAATTTTTTGCCAAATATGGAAAAGGCAGTAAAAGTATCGTATTGTTGGAAAAACATAAAAGACCGTGTTAATTAGACCAGGTTCAGAGTCAGACCAAAACAACTTTGGAGCAATGTTACTGGTTGCTTTTATTAAGCATTATAAAATCCAGATATATGTCAATTAGGGTTCCGCAATTTGATTTGATCTTCAAATATTTGAATCTAATATTTGATCAAATTCAAATTCAAATTTGACTATATTTGATTTGATCAAATTCAAATATGGCCAAATTTGATTTGATTTGACAAATATTTGATTTGATTTGAAAATTACTATTAAAAATTCAAATTCAAATCAAATTCAAATACAAATATTTGAATCAAATCAAATTCAAATCCAGGTCAATTTGATTTGATCAAATTCAAATTGATCCAATATTTGATTTGATTTGAATTTGAGAAACCCTAATGTCAATACCATTTCGTTCTCTACTAATGCATAGGGTTCCTCAAATTCAAATCAAATCGAATATTGGATCAATTTGAATTTGATCAAATCAAATTAACCCTGATTTGAATTTGATTTGATTCAAATATTTGAATTTGAATTTGATTTGAATTTGAATTTTTAATAGTAATTTTCAAATTAAATCAAATATTTGTCAAATCAAATCAAATTTGGCTATATTTGAATTTGATCAAATCAAATATAGTCAAATTTGAATTTGAATTTGATCAAATATTTGATTCAAATATTTGAAGATCAAATCAAATTGCGGAACCCTACTAATGCATTCCTATATTTCAGAATTTTCTATAATTATCCCTTACTATAAAGACACTTAAATACATATTGTATTTATTAGTCTTACATATATTGTCACTTAATACTACATCATAGAACTGCTTATACAAATCTGTTAAGCAGGAGATATTCAAAAGACACTTGCTAATCGATATTTACTACCCAAATATCTAATATATATCTTTCAATCTGGATCGTTAATCATTTTTTCAAAGAGTACGTCAAGAAATAAGCCAGATTCAAAATTTTTATCTTTATAGCTTTCATATAAGTAATAAATCGCATTATAAATATTTTGCTTGTGAAAAATATATTGGGAATATATTTTTTTTAGAATCTCAAGGTGCTATTTTATAACCTATAAAAAATTTCAAATTCTCAATCATTTCATTATTAAGTTGTTGATATCTAGTATTAAGGTGAGCTATTGTTCCAGGTTTTAATTCATGATTATGTGTATCAACTAATGTTTTACGCCTTATTTGTTCTATGGTCTTCAGAAATGTAAAATTGCAATGCCATCCACAACTTAACTTAATATTACTATATGAGCGATGTAAATTTGAATCAATGTTTTTTTGAGAATGATATGTGCCATTTAAAGAACAATAAAAGGACTTTCAATAAGTTATAGTAGAGTTATTCAAATCCTTATTATTTTGAAAAACCTGGTAACCAAACCCTCATTCCAAACAATACAAGTGCATAAACCTGTCAACAGACTCCCAGTCATCAAACGTATCTTCTTCTTGAAGATTGTATTAGTAGTTAGAGGAAGAAGTAGTCTCCAAAAATTAATAAGTATAACTATGGGAAGCAACTTTGGATTGTTGGTAAGTATAGATAGAAGTAATTTTAGCGTTTTGACTAGTAAAAATAAAGGAAGTAAATTCAATGCATGTAAAACTGAGTGAAGTAATTTTGATGTTCAAGCCAGAAGAAGTTTGCTCAACTTCTGTGCCGGAAGAAGTTACCTCAAATTCTAAATCAGGCGAAGTGAAAAAATATCTTCAGCTTCAAAAGAAGAAGTATATTCAATTTCAAAAAGAGTATGATATGCAACTTCTAAAGCAGAGGAAACAATATCGACTTCTAAAGCTATTGGTGTTACTTTGTTTTCTATTTAGAGAAAAAAAATTGTATCGAACCAGTAATACATATAAAAAAATTAAATAGATGTATGTTATATGAATTACTACATATCTATGCTATTACGTAATAGTGTGAAAATTACTTCTGGTTAAATTTAAATTAATTTTTTTTTGGCAAATCAGGCTTTAGAAATTAAAATATAAAAATAAATTTTAGCCAATCAAAATATAAAAAATCAAAAAAATATTAAAATTTAATATAAAATTTTTCAAAATAGGATAAAATCATATGATTTTAGTTTTTAAATATTAAGTACTATAATATGTTAGTTGAATTTTGGTATAATAAAAGAAGAAAAAATTATATAAGAGAGATAAAAGTATTGTGAACAGGTTAAAGTTTTTACTAATAAAACTTTTTAATAAACAAATAAATTTTTATACAATTTTTATTATTTGAACTATGCTTAATAAAAAATAAATTACTGTAAAAAAATCTTTATATTATATATAGTTTAGATATAAATAATTATAAAATTACTACATATTACCTGTGGTAATCATTACTGGTGTAATTTACAATGCATAAACCAAAATAAACAAACCAAATAGTTTGTATTAAATAAAAATAAATCTTTTTAATATTAGGGTAAGGGTAAAGATTAGAAATTAGAATAGGGCTTTGTATATAGTAAAATTTAGCAAAGAATTTTTTTTTTGCATAAAAAAAAGTAGTTTCATTACAAAATTTTAGGTTAGAAGCAATTTTAGCAATATTTTAAAAATTTCTTTGTTTTTGTTATACAAAAATTGATCTATATGTTACACCTGATCCTGAATTTTAATTGGCAAATTGATTACTAGTGATGATCACTGGTGATGATAAATAGCAAACTCCATAATTAATTAGTATACAAAATAGAATATAAAAACTAAATTTTAGAGAAAAGATGAGTATTGTAAACACAGTGAATAATTTTTGATCTACTAGTCTATTTTGGATGATTTTACTACCAAAATGATTACCTCAATAAACGATTCTAACAAGAACAAAATTGTTAAAATCCAATTACAGTATTCCAAGATTATTAAAGATTTATTATATAAAAATTTGCAGATTTACTAATATATACAAAATTTTATATTTTACTTAGATAAAATGATTTAATATGCCCTTTAACAAAAGTACTTTCAAAAAAAGTAATTGTATAAATAATAATATCTTGTAATTTAGTTATTAGAATTAAATAAATTTTATACTATTTAATTCATCTTTTTAAAATGATTTGAATAATATAAAAATTATCCAATTCTGATTACTAGATTGTAAGATATCTATTTTGTCCACAATACACCTGTCTCACTTATATGTTTTATTTTTTTATATATCTATATCTAGTGTTGTTACTCAGACCAAAAGCAAATTCAGACTAGATATAACCAATCATATCTGGCAAACAGTTATATTGCTATTTTAAAATTTTTAATGTACATAGATATATATTTATATGCTCTGTTATTTTACAATTTAAACCAATTTCAAATTGATCTATATATATATTGTGCGTCAGATTAAAACTTGTGTTAGATTAAATCTGACGCACGTCAGATGACTATCAGTTGACTAGCATTAAATGATCAGCAACAACTGGCCTAAATTAACCTCTAACTTTACTGTAATTTTACCCTAACCCTAATCTAATTTAGGCCGGGTTTAATTTGACGCAAAAATTGATCTGATATATGACATATATACCAGTAATTATAATATAAAAGTTTATATTTATATAAATAAAAAATAAAAAAAATTTATATAAAATTTTATACATATCAATAAAAAAAAAATAGATTTGCATTTATAAATAATTAAAAAAAAGATGTGTGGCGATTTAGGTTAGTGGTCAAGTTGTTACCCAAGCGACAGGTTGTGAGTTCAAATCTCATATGGTGCTGGTTTCAGAAAATTATAATTGTATAACTGTGACTGATCTTTGTTGATAGATTGGGTCATACAAGACCTGTAACCTGGGTCACATCATTGAAACAGGAGATTCTAGAAATAGGATCGCATAACGCTTAGGAACCTGAAGATCGGCACTTGTTTGGCAAGATCCAAGTAAAGAATAGCCGGACTTTCAATAGTAATACAGAACAGAGTTGGGTTAGGTAACAGAACCAGGAAACTAAAACATTAGGGCTTTTCGAGTATAGGCCCTCACCAACCAAGCTGCCGGAGTCGTACCGAAGAAAAAGACCATATGGTATATAGAAGTATGAACCAAGGAAAAGGAGTCTGTAAGGCACATAAAGCCTGGCTAATTAATCTTTCTGAGCAAATAGATTGGGAGTTAAGGAATTACCAGAGGTATAGCCTATAAAGATAAAGGGATAAGATACCGAGATCTGTATGAACTTCACAAGGCAGGTTAATAGTGCAGTTTAATGGTTCGTCCTGATTGCTAGTATATAGATAAGGGGGCTTCCAGAAATCAGCTGATTTTTTTTTACTATGAGCCCACCTCACCCCTACCCCACCCACCCCCATCTAGTGTTGTACATAGGACAGTTGGGACATATGTTGGGACATTTTGGAACATTCTGGAACAATTTTATAAATTGAAATTATTTAAAATTTTATTAAAATAATCTAATTAAATTTTTTCAAAAATGTGTTCAGCACCTAAAAAAATATATAATTATATATTTTTTTAAATTAATTTATTAATTATTAAGGCTTGGGACATAGTTGGGACACTTGGGATATAGTTGGGACACTTGGGACGCTGGGACATTAGGACGTTGGGACATGGCAAAAAAAGGCCGAGACAGTGAAAATGTACAACACTGCCCCCACCTGATACCCCAATTAGCCAATCAGATTTTACGAGATGGATATAATATTTTATAGTAAACAACTTTTGATCTACTGGGCCAATTTTGATAATTCAACTACCAAAATGATCCTCTTAATGAGAGGATTCTAGTGAGCTCAAAATTGTTAAAATTCAATCACAGGATCCTGTGATCGAAATAGATTTGTGTTACTATAAAAGTTCTATAATTTATTAAATAATTATAACCTATTTATAGTAATACAAATTTATTTCGATCTTAGGATCCTGTAATTGGATTTTAACGATTTTGGGCTTGTTAGAATCCTCTCATTGTGAGGATCATTTTGGTAGTAAAATCATCGAAATTGGCCCAGTAGATCAGAAGTTATTAACAATTAAAAATTAATTTTTAATTGTTAATAACTTCTGATCTACTAGGCCGATTTCGATGATTTTACTACCAAAATGATCCTCTCAATGAGAGGATTCTAACAAGCCCAAAATCGTTAAAATCCAATCACAGGATCCTAAGATCGAAATAAATTTGAGTTACTATAAATGGGTTATAATTATTTAATAAATTATAGAACTTTTATAGTAACACAAATATATTTCGATCACAGGAACCTGTGATTGGATTTTGACAATTTTGGGCTCACTAGAACCTTCTCATTGAGAGGATCATTTTGGTAGTTGAATCGTCAAATTTGGTCCAGTAGATCAAAAGTTATTAATCATTAAATATTATTAATAAATCTAATTTTGGTCAAAAATAATTTTGCAACTTTGGCCGGAATTATGAAATTTTGGCCGGAATTACACCTGATACTTTAGCTGACCAACCCACCCACCCAGAAATCAGTTGATTTCTGGAAGTTCCCTAAAGCTGTAGTGAATATGATATGTAATATTAGAGGTATTAAAAGACAGTGATATGGGACCTATACCTCTGAGCATTTCTGGACTAGATGGTATGGGGTTACACATATATGGGAGCTATGGTTGGTTTAAAGCATATATGACCTAACACATATCTAAAACCTTCTATCCAACCAGTAGAATATGCAAAAAAAAAAAATTATAAATTTAAATAAAAAAAATTGTATAATCAATAAAAAAAGTACAATAGTAAAAAATTTGTATAATTAAAAAATTTTAATTAACTACATAGAAAATATATTTATATTATTTTGTATATAGTAAATTATCTTTGGGTCTGCTATTTTTTTTTTTTTTGCAAAGTATAATATCAGTTTTCATTTAAAAATCCAAATTGACAATTTCAATATTTTTTAAAACTAATGTATTTTTAAAATACTGTTTATAAATAGTAGTCAACTACTGTAGATAAAACAATACTATATACAAATCTTTTTAATATATATTATTATTATTAAAAAAAATACTGGCTGTAGAAACCATCTAAGGATACATTATGAACTTTATGCAAAAGCCATAATGCAAGGTAAAATTCTACTATAGCAGGTCGCACATAGGTACTCATAGAGCAATCAGGTGAGTTGTCATTTGTAGTATAAGAAAGTAAAACTCTCAATTATGTAAAATATATATTTTCTGAGTATAATTTCTAATAAAAATGATGGCATGACTGCCGAAAAAAAAAATTATTATTAAAAAAAATTGTAATATTGCTAGTTATATAGTATAGAACAAGTTTTAATATTATTTTCTTAATATATTTTCTATTCTTATTTTAATTATATTTTATTGGATTATTTTATTATCTTATTTATTATATTATTTTATATTATTAACTATAAATAGCTTAGTTAGAAGTATGGATAAAATAGTTACCATTCTTACCATTTTTACTATTCTTACTATTTTTACTTTTTTCCATTCTTACTATTCTTACCATTCTTACTATTTTTACTATTTTTACTATTTTTACTATTTCTACTATTTATACTATTTTTGCTATTCTTACTATTTTAACTAATAGCTTTGAAAAGTTAAATAAAACTCTATATTTCTACCCTCCTGTATATTAGACTCCTTCTTTCTTTAATATTTAGGAATCGTTTTATCTCTTAAATATTGTGCCTAAATAAATAAAAAAATATTTCTTTGCCTAATAAACAGCTCTAGTAAAGTAATATTCTACTTTCATACTGCTTTATATCTTTTCTGACCTTACAAGATTCCTGTTGCTATGTGTTGTATTGCAAATACTACTATATTAAAGGCTATAGTTGCTTGTAATAATAGATTAGCATTTAAGATAAATATATATATTTTTTTATTAGTACTAATTAATATCATCATTTGCAGGAATTGTTGTTTGTAGAAGTTATTTGTAAAAGTTATTTTTTGCAGGAGTTGTTGTTTGCAGAAGCTTTGTTTACAGAAGTTGTTGATATTATTTGTTGGTATTGCTTGTTGGTAAGTAAAAATCTCTATTTATTAAATTGGATAGTAATTGGATACTAGAACTTTTGTCTATATGTATTAATATTTTTTTAGAGTTTTTTTATATCATATTATAGTAAGTTTTTTGTAACATTTTGCAATAATTTTTTATATTGTTTTATAGTGAATTTTTCTATATTATTTTGGGGGCATCTATAAATAATATTATACAAAAGGGAGGTCAGACAAAAAATAATGTTTTTTCTAATAAGTAGGAGAAGATCAAAAAAATATAACTTAGTACTTTTAGGGTGTGGCGCCTTAGAGAAGTTGCAAGGTGTCACCCCAAGTGGCAGGTCGACAGTTCGAATCCCATTGTTGACGCTTTGAATAATAGGCCTGTGTTCGGTAACTATGTAGCTCAGATCAGTTAGGTTGTAAAAAATCTGTCACCTTGGTCCTACTATCTTGAATGGGAGCTACGGTGCAATAGTATATTGTTATACTAAAAAATTCAGAGAACCGGAGAAATAGAAACCCATTTGGCAAGTCCCGAGTTAGGAGATAATAGTGAAAATCTATGACGGTACTACCAAAAGAAGGTGGGTGGCCGGGATCGGAATGAACCTAATAAGGGCAGGCGGCGTTGTCGCTAAATCCAATATACTGAAGTGGAATGGGACACAAAGATTATTTGGTAGGCATTTGGTGCAGAGGTAAAATAGCCCTAAGGCTTTCGATACTATATAGAGTTGGGGCCTACAATACTTGCATATGACAGTGCGTCAGGTAGTAATAAAAGAAGCAGGGACCAGAGGGTTTAAATAGACAATTCCCATAGTTGGGTTGTAGGTATGGCAGGTAGTATAGAACCTTTGGGCGGACTACTTAAATTAGGCACCAAAAGTGCACGTGTGGCTAGTTGTACTCTCATCTTTGTAACAAATATTATGTCTTTACAAAACTCTAATAAAAACCAAGGCCAATGTATCCGGCCTTTAAAGCAAAAAGAAAAAAATAAAAAAATAACTTAGTACTTTTTTTCGAAAAAATTTTCTAAAAATTGATTCAGTAGTCCAAATTTAATGATTTTGGTACTATTTGATTTGTCTTAGTGAAAGAAGTTGAATAGTACCAATTTAATTTCATTTGAATTACTGGATTAGAAGTTATTGGCAAAATACTATTGGTCATATCTTTTCTTATAAAATTCTATATAACCATTAGTTTTTTGTAAATATTTTGCAGTACAGTGATCCAAATAATATGATTTTGGTATCATTGGATTGGTCTTACTGAGACGAATCAAATGGTATCTAAATCATCTAAATCAGATTACTGTATCACAAGATATTCAAGTTTTTGTAAAATTTTATATCTAAATTATGGAATTAGAATTTTTTTTATATAGTCAAGGAGGATTAAGCACTACTGTGAAGGGGTACATAACATTATTTATGGATGTTCTCTTTACAGTAAATTTTCTGAGGTATTTTGTGATTATTTTCTATATTATTATAAAAATTTGCTAACTTTCATTTTAGAAAATATTACTTAGTTTAGAAATTGGTCAAATCGGATTAGAAGCTAGGTTAGAAGCCTGGTTGGAAGCATATCATTTAAACAAAAAATTGGCAGATCATGTATTATAAGATTTTCTGATATTAGTACATATGGTACAGTTTAATATAGTTCAATAATATTTATTTAATTGAAAAGATATTGTCCATTATCTTTTAATTTGCAAATGATAGTTTATGCTTCTGCTATGGCTATTACCTTAGCAGAACCCCAAAGAACTTAAATACAACTCAAATCTGAGTTTGTATAATTTTAGCAGTATTTTAGCCAAATAGATGTATAAAATAGAACAAAATTTAAAAATTTACTATATAAAAATGCAACGTTTGATGAATTTCTATACAAAATTTCCTTTTTTAAAATTATCTAAGTTGTATCTGAGTTCTTTGGGCAGCTATAGCATTTTTATTTTACCAAAGCATAGAAAAAACTTTTAATCACTTTATTCTAACTCTAACTCTAAACAGGAATTTTTTAAACCAAGTTTCTAAATAAGGCTAAAATTGGGTATTTTTGAATAATATAATATTTTTCAAATTAACATATGGGCAGATTTGTATCATTATTACTAAAAATAGTAAAATATTTAACAGTGAATAGGTTTTTACTCACTAATCTGTTTGAAGTGATTTTACCACCAAAATGATCTTCTTGATAAGACGATTTTAATGAGCCCAAAATCGTCGAAATCTAATCATAGGTTTCCAAGATAATTAAAAGTTGGTTGCTTTGGATAAAATAGAATGAGTTGAACCCATCCTATTTTATTTGAAGTAAACAAAACTTCAATTACACAGGTCAAAAACCAATATATCGGGTATCTATCGGGTACCATATGACTATAATTAAAAAATAGATAAAATACTACATATCAGTGACCTATCATATATATATCGTATAGTTTGGCTAATCTTACATACATTAGCAAAATAAATATGCGAAATCTTTCGAAAGAAATTGCATACTGAAATCTTTCGAAAGAATTGCGATCGATGCAAAATTTTTCGAAAGAACCGCAATCTTTCGAAAGATTTCGGTATATATTTTTTTCAAAATATTTCAGAACATATTGCGAAATATTGCAAAATAATGCAAAATATATTGCGCAATATTGTGAAATAGACCAAATAAAACAATGCAAACCCTATCTAATTATCTCATTTCGGGGTCGCAGGAGATAATATTTCGCATATTATCATGTAAATCTGTAGCTTTTCACAATATTTCGCAATATTTCGCATATTTTCAAAAATTTTTAAAATTTTCGCATTATTAAATTTTATATTTTTATTTATTATTATTTTTTTATTTATTATTATTATATATTATACATATTACATTATATATTATATTTTAATTATTATACATTTTTTACAGTATTATTTTTACATTATTACATATTATTTTAACAACTTTCGCACTTCTTCGCATCTAATTCTATTACTATATACAAAAAACTAGCCCTACATACTTATTTTCGCTCACCCCAAAGTTAGCTATTATCTTCGCTTCTTTGTTTTCTATTGTCTTCGCTTTTTTGTTTTCTATTGTCTTCGCTTTGGCTATTTTTTTTGGTTTGGTTATACCTTCATTTTGCTCTTTTTTTTTCTAAATACCTTCTAAAAATAGTAAAAAAGTGAAAAAAAACATTTCTCAAAAGTGTTGGTATTATTGCAAATTGCTGGAAAAATTTTGTAAAGTGCCGAAAAAGTTGCAAAGTTTCGAAAAAGTCAGGAATAAATAAAAATAAAATAAAAATTAAAAAAATAAGTAAAAAAAAAACAAATGAAAAAACAAAAAATGTAAGCAAACTAATAAAAAAAATAAACGAAGCCCCAAATCTTCATTCCTCTAAAATAAGAGTTTTGCGTTCTTGCAAATTCAGAAATTCGAAAGCCATATTAATGTTCTTGCAAAATGCTAAAAAAGTCGCAAAGTGCCGAAAAAGTCTGAGTAGGTTTTTTTGCAAAGTGCTAGAAAGGAAGGTTCTGTTTTCTCAAAGTGTCAAAATAAAATAAATTAATAAAAAAATAAAACAAAAAAAAACAAAAACAAAAAACATGAAACGAAAAAAAAAGCAAAACCATGCAAGAACTTGCAAAAAACTTGCAAAACTTGCAAAAACTTGCGAAAACTTGCACCCATTTCTCTAAAGTAACGTTCCTGGAAATTTAGAAATTGCTGGGTAAAATCTGTTGTGTGTTCTTGCAAAGTTTCAGAAGTCTGAGTAGGCATGCACTAAGTTTTGAAAAGTTGTAGGTTTTCTTGCAAAAGGCTAGTATTCTTGTAAATATGAAAAAATTAAAAATAAATAAATAAAAACAAAAACAAAACGAAAACAAAAATAAGCGAAAACAAGCGAAAGTAAAAAAAACAAACCAAAATAAAAAAACAATGTGAATAGATCTAATTAATAAACAAAAAATCTAATCTGATCTTGTAATACAGATATGCAGACTAATTTAGATATATTCGAAGTATTTCGAAAATATAGTCCAATGCGTCCTTGGTATAACCCAGGTTTTATATTTACTAATCCAGACAGTCATAGCTAGTCCGCTCAAAAAATATACTTTCGAAAACATTTTTGAAATATTTCGAAACCTGCAATATTTCGAATTTACTTTCGAAAACATTTTCGAAATATTTCGAAACCTGCAATATTTCGAAATATATTGCGAAATATTTTAAAATATATTGCATATGCGAAATCTTTCGAAAGATTTTGCATGTTCGCAAGATCTTTCGAAAGATTGCGCTACTATAAATTTGCTGATGTATATTGTCGATATGTATATGTAATAAAAATAAATTTTAAATCTATATATATTATAATTCTAAATCATTGTTTACAATATAGATATCCTATATATTCAAAAAATATATTCTTTAAAATATAAAAAATAATTTTACTACTTAAATTTTTTTTTAATTTGATACATATCGGGTACCCGATAAATACAGTATTAATTAGCAATAGAAATTTTTAATTGTTACAAATTGTTAATGATAATTTTTAAGCAATTAATAAATAAATTATCCAATATACATAGAACATTATCATAGAAAATTTTTAGGTTAGCATAACAGAATACTTTATAAAGTATCATCAAATGTGGGTTATTTTGAAAAAACAAAAAAACATATATTACAAAGCTGCGCTAAAATTGTTTATATCAAAGATATTTTCATGAGTTCTTGACGAAATTTGATGGTCATTTTATAAATATAAAAAATAGCTTTTAGGGAGGTAACAGTCAGATCCTAGGCCTACCTTTAAAGGTTATAACTGCACCTAAGAAAGCTATTTTTATAAAGAATAAATATAGTAAATTTGCGGACCAAATAATCACTTTTGCTTAAGTACTAGGCTATCTAATGGAGGACCCCGAACAATACATATAGAGGTTATATTGAAATTTTGGCTAAAAAGGTTACTTTTTACAAAAATGTTATATTTAAAAAGTGGATATTTGTCAAAAGGTTATATTTAAAAGTGGATAAAAGCTTTTAATGTAATATTATTAAAAGTAAATAAAATTAATAAGTTTTAAATAGGCTATATTTAAAATTTGGATAAGGGAAGTTACGTAATTAGGGTTTACATAGGTCCTGATCCCCCCTAGTGATAGGACTATTGACCAATCAAATTTTATAATATTTAAAAAAAACTCAAAAACGTTTTTGACCTAATAATAAGCTACTCCACAATTGACAAAAGTCGCTACATAGTAAAGTATAAATTTTACTAAGCAAATCGATTAAAATCGTATAAGTAACCTTATTTAGCAGGTCAAAATACACTTACAATAAAATTTTTATAAGTATTGAAGAACTTTTTATTAATTAACTTTTGATTTTTACGTTTAACAGAAAAATTAAAATTTTTTTAAAAAAAAAATATATTCGCCCCACAATTGACAAAAGTCACTACATAGTAAAGTCTAAATTTTACTAAGTAAATCGATTAAAATTATATAAATAGCCTTATTCAGCAGATCAAAATATACTTATTAAAAAATTTTCATAAATATTAGAGAATTTTTTATTAATTGACTTTTGATTTTTACATTCAACAGAAAATTAAAATTTTTTAAAAAAGTATATTCGCCTCATAATTGACAAACGTTGCTATATAGTAAAGTCTAAATTTTACTAAGCAAATCGATTAAAATCGTTTAAGTAACCTTATTTAGCAAATCAAAATACAATTACTATAAAATTTTCATAAGTATTGAAGAATTTTTTATTAATTGACTTTTGATTTGTACGTTCAATAGAAAAATTATAATTTTTTAAAAAAATATTTACTTCAATATTATTAGCTATTTAGACTATATATATATAGGACGGGAACCCCTCTAGGAAATTACATGATTTGCTGCACTTCCCTAAAGAAAAAATTTTTTAAAAAAATTTTTTTTGAAAAAAATTTTTTTTTAAGAAAAATTTTTTTTGAGATAAATTTTTTTTTAAAAAAAATTTTTTTTTCGAGAAAAATTGGTTTTAAGAAAAAGTTTTTTTGAGAAAAATTTTTAAAAATAGTGTTGTTATATTTGATAATTGGTTAAAATTTATTAAATATTAAGGCTTATATGTAAAATATGGTTAATTAGCTCTAATAAAAAGTGGATAAAAATTTTAAAAAGTTTATATTAAAGCTAATATAACCTCTATATGTATTGTTCGGGGTCCTCCTAATAGTAATTATTAGCCCATTTAGTCTAATAACAAACATAGTCAGAGGCTCTATTGCTCATTATTAGAGACGAAATTTTTTGCTTGACTAAATCTACTCGTCCAAATAGCTCTAGCAATTGTTTTATCAATACAAAAGGTAAAAGAATTAATCTGCTAAAAATATTTTATATTGATTTTATATAAATATTGTGTAAATAATGCTAAACCAGGTGATTTCCGGCTTTTGGAACTTAGAATTCAGCCTTGAAAATTCAAAGCCTAAAATCTTTTTTTTTTTTTTAGTAACGCTTATCTATTAATTAATTTTATTTATGTAAAATAAACCTATTTAAATAATTAAATAAATTTATTGTTAGAGCATTGAGATTTTTTTTTTAATATTTCATTGTTAAATACTGCTTATGTGCCCAGTAATATTATCCTTATAGCCAACGATCTGCATGAATTTTTGATAAGCTTGTCAAGGAGCAGTCATTATTGCAAGATTTGCTGATTTATTGCAAATCATGTAGATTTTTGTTTTTTTTATTGATTGTTTAGTGCTTAGTTGAGGCTTTTTGTTTAAGAGCAGGGTTTTGTTTGTTGTTTATATTGTAATATCGTATGATTTTAGCAAATATAGGATAGGGCTAAGTATACAAATTGGTGGCTGTGAGCATACAAAGTTAAGGAATAAAGTTTATAAAGGTTTGTTATAAGAAGTTACTTTTGGTTTTGCTATCGCTCACCTTAGTAAAGGCTGGCTCTATCTCCCACCCACCTACCCTAGATATTGTAGTCGGGGTCTTTTTTTTTGAGTTTCATGGTTGCATGGCAGTGCAAGAACAAACATTAGCAATTTTTGGGCCCCAAGGCTACAGGGACAGTGTAGCGACCTTTATTAGTGAACAATTATAGCTACCTGGGTGGTCAACCCACGGATCACCCACTTGTCACCTGTTGGTTAATACACGGGCCATCCATATTTGCAATATCGTAATTTGTACATAAGTCTAATTTACCACGATAGTATATAGATAAAAAGAAAAACATAAGATTAATAAAATAGCAAATATATTAGCAAATATTAAGAAAAATTACATTCTACCAAAGATTTAGATGATTAATTTCTAGTTTTTGCTTTCTTCTTTTACAAGTGTTCAGATTCTTCATTGCGAATGAATACATGAATGCGTGCATGCATATGGTCCTAAGCTAATATGCTCATACAAAATTAGTTAAAATCCAAATATTATAAAATCTTTCTAATATTTGATTCAGTGGGTTTTTTTAAAATCAGCATAGCATGGGCGAGCTATTCGGTTTGCAAGATTTCATTAGAATAAATTGAATTAATAAAAATTGCTCAAGTATTGGTTCATTTATTTTTGTATATGATCGAAATTGAACATTAATGTCTACAATAAAAAAAAATTAAAAATTAGTATGATAAAAACATTGAAAAATATATCATGCGTGAAAGCTTATACTTATATTAAAGATATTTAGTCCCATTAGCGAAATATAATAACGTAAACTTGCGTAAGTTATTACGGCCCGAAATATTGCGCAATAATTATGGTCTAGACGAAATATTGCGCAAATAA
>QKWP01001093.1:0-73966 GCA_003550325.1 Gigaspora rosea
ACAGAAATTAGAAGAAATAAAAATTAAAATGGGAAAACAACCACAACGGACCCGAGAAACTTTCAACTTTTTCAACGATATAGAATTAGAAATACCAGAAGGAGAAGTGCCCGAAATCGTAGACGAACAGTTTCCTATACTAGCATTAAACTTTGGGAAGTTATCCTCATTTGAAATCCAAACCTTGATTAAATATAAGAAAAAGATCCAAGAATTAATTAGACCACTTAGGAGAATTGAACACAAAATTCAAACAATAGAAAAATCGTATAAAGGATTCAAGTACTTATCCATATTTGATAAGACTGAAAGAAAGATAATAGCCCAGAGATTTGGAGAAAACCCAACAATATTAGAATTATCCGAGGACAACACAATACCACATAGATTCCAGAACACTATATTTGAATTTGAAATTCACAAAAGTTCCACAAATAAATTAACGTACCTCAAACTCCGCCCATCTAAAGATCAAACACAGATCAACGGTACAACCAAAGGAAAACAAACATGGGAATTCCTCCATAAGAATTATTCGAAATTACCCCTAATTTAGTAATTCCCGGCAAACACAAAATCCGACCACACTGTGCAATACTATAGCCAAAACAAGACTTATGGCTTTTTTCTATTTTGAGAAAATCACGTTTAAAATTTTGTGTAACAATAACAATGATGCTCTATTATTAGTATAACCTGTTGGAACGACATTTGTGAGCCAATCACACGAATCCATTTCTATAACTCTGCAGCAAGGATCGACAACCGGATATCCAAATTTTTTACTATGTAAATCAATGCTTTAAATGTCAAATTATATAGAAAAAATTCCTGCTTTATATGATGGTATAGTTAACTCATTTATGCAAAAAATGCCATAAGCCTTGTTTTAGTTGACGCTGCCCCATATGTCCAATTGAAATTGGACATATGTCCAAAAAAAATTGAAATCAATTGAGCATTGTGACATGCCATCCCTGATTGTAATCGGTTGACATTAAATATTTCATTTCGGTTAACCAATTAACTGTTAAGGAATTTTTTTCATTGTTTAAATCACTAAATCATACTGTACTGAGTTTACTGCTTTACAAGTTACCTATTAAAGAAATATCAAGTATGGTGCTAAGTAGTACTGTAACACGAAAATTATTAATTCTTACGGTCGACAAAGCATATAAAAGCTAATATTAGGGTGAATACTAATATAGTTATTTTTTCGCTTTAGGACATAGGTGATTAACTTTTTTGTAAAGGTGTACAATCAATTATACTGCGTACTTTACTGTATTTAATTGATATCGAATTAAAAATCAAACGCCCGGAAGAAAGTTTAAAACTTGCGCTCTCGTGAATTAAAGCTTACTATGTAAGTTACCTGTTATTTCGTTTTGAATGTTTCTTTTTTTGTTAAAATTTAATGCTTATTGTATCTGTCAATATTAGCATGTCTCAAGCTACTTCGGATAAGGCTTTTAATACTAGTGAACTCGGGCCTCCAAATATTACCGAGTATGTCACACTTTTACACTTTTTTTAGAACATTTTCATTTTGAAATTTATTATTTTTTTATATTTTATCAATTACAGTACGCCTCCAGCTATTACAAATAATATTTTGAATACTCGTGAACTCGAGCATTCAAATCTTACCAAGTATGTCATATTTTGCACTTTTAAACATTTCTTCGAATTTTATTATTTATTATGTCTTGTCAATCATAGTATGCGTAAGGTCACTTCAGACAAGATTTGGGTGCGACGCCCTGGACGAGACCCTTTCTCTTTTACACGTGAAGAGTTGCAGAACAAGGGTGTAAAAGATTTGGATGATCTGAAAAAGTTATTACTAATTAGGTTTGGTTACGACCCAGAAAGAACGCCAGCTGATTGTATCGCAGTTCGCCATCCCAAAGAAGATAATTTAAGAACTTCCACACCCATTACTGAACTGCTCAATGATGATAAATCAGCACTCGAAGTAACGATTTCCGAAGATCGTAATGGTAGGAATTAATGATAATTTTAATACAATTCTTGTGTAAAAAATTATAAAAATTTTACAAATAATTTTTAAAGCAGCTGTTAAGAAACAAGAAGCGAATATCAGTAAGGATTATTTTTCTTTTATTTAGAGAAATTACATATAAATGATTTGTTTGAAGTTATAAACATGTTGATATCCTAATATTTGTCTTATTAGATTATATGCCTCCTGTTTCTGGATTTGGAACTCAAAGTAAGCAATCTACTTATTTGTATAAGCCTATATTTATATTATACGTAATAAGATTATTCAGAATTTGATTTATATAATAAACCTGTTGATATCTTATAAAATGTTGCTAATATAGATTATATGTCACCTGTTTCCGGCTATGGGACTGAAAGTAAGAATTTATTATGCATTTGTCTTGGATCAATATCACAACGATTTCTCCATAATTTATTAACACTTATTTTATTTTCATTGAATTATTAGTTAGTAAATATTAAATTATCTTTTTTCTTTGTTTTGGAAATGTCACCTTGAAATGCTTAGCATTTTAATTAATTAATTCATATTCTGATCAACAATTAGGGAATAGTATGTAATAACTATTTGTATCTGTTACTGCAGCATAAACGTTACTGGAATTTATCGTTCATTTTCATCAATTGCTAGTGGGTATGTATAACGTTTTACATTGTACAACACGATTTGAGATTTTTCTGTTGGCAAAGTGGTAGCAAAAAAAATTGGCAGTGACGTGGTTACTGACCACTTCCGACTTGAATACAAATTACGTATTACGTTGAAACGATTATAGATCTTTTAAATGTGACTTATAATCTTTTCAACATAATACATAATTTATTTATCAGGTTGGAAGTGGTCGGTCACCGCGAATTTTTCTGTCGTCTAGATTTTTCTATTAGAGGTCGGAACCTGTAACAAATTCATAAACAGAATTGAATTTAATATATTCGACAGCCAGTTAATATTTAGGCAACCAAGTTGAATTTAAACCGAATTCAATTGGGTTGTGTAAAAATATATTTTTTATTGTCAGTTTATTGGCAAGAGTTCTGGTTTAAATAAAATTAAATTTATGCCACTTTCGAATTTTCATGATATAAAAAATAAATCACGAAATAGAATGATATAATGTTGAATCTTAGTAACTAGTTCTGGCCTCTATTTTCTGATATATCGGTATGATAAAAAAAAATAAACTCCAGTTTTTCTGAGTAAAAACTAGTATTTTAAGCTGATAGATGGATTTATTATGTCATACAACACTTCTAATGAAGCTTATTGTTTTAAATTATTAGATGGTGAATGAAAATTTATTATTTATTTGTTATGATCGATTTATTGGATTCTGAATATTGTTATTTTACAAATTGTTAGCTGGTAAATTGTCAAGTTCTGATTTTTAAAATTAATTTATAAGGCATATGTATTCGGTTTATATTTTGTGTTTTATTCCATTAATTTTAGGCCGTGAGTATAGTGGTTTAAAGTTTAAATCACGTGTCTAGAAGCACATTTCTTTTTCTCTTATCCATTAATTACTATTATAGATGGTATATTTTGCATAAGTATTATTTAAATATCATTCATTTTAGCAGTAATTCATCATTAACTTTTAATTTATATATTTATGATATTGCAGAAGGTATAAAATATTATTTTATTTAATATTTTTTCCATAATTTTAATTTAGTTCATTAATTAAAATTTATACTCTAGTCGGTAAATATAAAATTTTTTCAGCTATGAATTCATAATTATTCATCTTTAACAACTTCAATAATGCGTACTTTATATGTTTAAGTTTGTAAGTTCTATTTAATTTTATTTGTTAAGTTAAAGTCATGCAATTTCTTCTAGTTAAGATAAAATAATTTTTATTAAATTTTTAGGTGGTAAGTTATTAGCTGGCGTGTAGTTCATCAGATTGCGCTTTTAACAAAAAATTACATTTCTATTATTATTAGGTAACGAAGGTGAAATTCATGTTTAAAGCTAATTTTCTTGATATTTATATATAACTTATTTCTTTTATCATATAAAATTAGGAGGTGAGTATATAGCACTCTTTTTAACATCATTATTTAAAATCCATTTTTACTTGATGTATTGTAAATAAATTATTCCAATATTGAACGCTAATTTTTTTTTTTTTTTTTGGCTTTAGAGAGCAGTATGTATATTCTTCATTTATTTTATTTTTCATTAATACAAAACCAAAATAATTACCAATTAATGTGCACATACTTATTAATTACTAGATTGTGCGTACTCTTTATCATAATATGATTTTCATTATTTATATTAATAAATATTTCATATTTTAGTTGGTAAGAACAAATTCTAGCGCTTTGTTAGACGTTTTCTTTAGGAAATTATACTTTTAACGTAATTTGTATAATTTGGCAATTGCTAGAATGTAATTATATTTTTTGACTTGCATTATAATTTTATTTTAAAATATAATCGTTACGATATTTATAACCTGTTTTTTTTTCATATATGCTAAACAGCTGGTAAATATAAGATCGGTATATTAATGCTTAGTATTAACATTAACTCTGATGTTAATTTATTTTTTTAATAAATTTTAACCAAATTATTTAGTCAGTAAGTATAAAATTTATTCACTTAATAATTAAGTATTTTGTATAAAATAATGCAACTCTAATTAATTTATTTTTTTCCTGTTAATTACAAGCTTGTACGTATTATATTTAACCTTTATTAATAATAATCGTTGATGCACTAGTTGCTTAAACTATTTTAAAATATTTAGCTGTATGTAATTTGTAATGTTTTATTCTCTGATATTTTTATCATTAAAAATATTTTCTAATCATTTTTAATTATTATTAGAAGAGGGTAAATACAATAATATTCGTTTCCATTAAATTAATAATGCTAATACTTTTTAAAATGGCTTTAAATTATATTTTTAGACTTTGGTATAGATTCTATAATATTTTGATTGGATTACCTTATTTGCATCTTAATAATTCGTTAATCTATACATTGATAACTTATCAGATAGTAAGAAAATGTTATTTTGTACACCATATTATTTGATATATAATTTGTCGCCTTTTGAATACTATTATTAATAACTTTTATTAAATTTTTAGCTTGTAAGTATGAGCTTTATTATATTTAAATTAATATTTTATAACAATCTATAAGAATTTTAAAACAAATCGCTTTAACTAATATTAATAATCACTAACGTGAACCTTTATTCTATTATTAAATTTATCAAATTATTAGCTAGTAAGCATATAGATTTATTAACTATATTGGTCTTAAATATTTTTCCCAATTTTAAGATATATTTTGCATTATATTATAGTGGGTGGGTATAAAATTTATTTTGAAATTAAAACATAAGTGTTTATTTCAATAATAGCATTTGGAAATTTTTAATGCGAAATTTTATTAAATAATAGTTGGTAAGTATAAAATTCTGCTCTTATTTTTATTGTACCTTTAAATTGCGCTTCTGACTTTTTTTGGCTTATGATTCTGTTTATAATTAGACGGTAAGCATTTTTGTTCGAATAAAGCTAATTTGATGACTTACATACATTTTTTCACTAATAAATATCAACAAATAAATAATTTTTTTGTTAATATTTTAGCATGTAAATATAATTTTCACCTTATTTGATGAATTTATTACTTAATTGATTAAATTTTATAACATTTGTTTATTGTTTACTAGTCTTTGGTACGTATATAAGATTATTTTTTTTATTTCATATCCCAATTAACTCCATTTCTAATATTTCTTCAAATTCTAAGATGGTATGTATAGACATTAATTATTTATAAGTGAATCTATTTGTAGTAACAGTGACAATTACAAATTGTGATTAACTGAGTCGGATGGAATGCAACAATGAAAACTTTAAAAACATTATTTTAATGCAAATTTTGTCCATAAAAGTGCCTTTCATATTTTATTAAAAAATGATACCTTAAATTATGCTATCTACTTTTATAACTATTCAATGTTATTTCATGTAATTCTGTTTGTTGATCACAACCAGTGTTGTTTATAGAGTACTCTTGATTATATTAAAATATATAAGTTCATTTCTGAAGGCTTCCGAAGGGGGTTATATATTTTATTGTGACTATGGTGCTTCAATAACAACTCTTATCACAACCTTGGTACTGTCACTGCCAATGAAAATAATTAATTAATAAATTTTATATCATTTATTAGATTGTGTGTATAAAGGTTTAAACTACATCTTCTACTGATCAATATTTTATAATAACTTGCATAATTCTTTGTCAAAACTACAATTAGGTTGTAAGTATAAATTCTGTTATAATAATTTTTTTAATTAATTATATAACTTACTTTTACTCCTTTTGATAGGCTGTAAGTGCAATAATTTTATCTAATAATAATATATATTAATATTTATTAACTTTATTTTATCTGTTAAATTATCTAGGCCGTAAGTATTAAATCAAATATTAAATATTATATACAAAATTAATTTTTTTGCTAACTAGTTATTAAATTATTAGTACGTAATATAATATTTTGTAATTAATAGTATTTAAATAACTTGTAGTATTTTTAATTTTTATTTATGGATTTATAGATTGTAAGTATTTTAAGTAGCTTATTTTGTTATTAATAATGCAGCAATATTAATGTTTAAATATATTTGATATTTTTAGCCAGTACGTATAAAAGTTTTTAAATTTAATATTGTTTAT
Organism: Gigaspora rosea; assembly: GCA_003550325.1. Taxonomy (NCBI): domain Eukaryota; kingdom Fungi; phylum Glomeromycota; class Glomeromycetes; order Diversisporales; family Gigasporaceae; genus Gigaspora; species Gigaspora rosea. The sequence continues at coordinate 6,752 of QKWP01001093.1, forward strand.
CTTTTTGATAATTTTTGTAATATTATACTTATTTTTTAATCTATAGCTTGTATGTAATAATATGAAGATTTAATTACTGTATTAATATTTTATTATAAAATTTACTAATTTATTTTACCAATTGCCAGTATGTAAGTATTAATTACAATTATTTTGTATTAATTTTGTTTATTTTTTTTTAATTATTAATATTTTATTATAAATTTACTAATTTATATTTTTTATTATATTGTCTTTGATAACTATTAGATTGTAAGTTACTAATTAGCTTTTACAAAAATTTAATCTAAATAATTAATAATATATTGTTTTAAATAATTGTTAGGGGGTATGTTACTAATAAGTTTTACCAGAAATTTAACTTCCTATAATTCATTATTTATATTTTAATTTTAATAGTATGTAAGTATAAATTTTATAAGATTAAAGGTTGTCTTGTTGACATATCCGCGGATTTTTGGAATTTATAAGTAGAGATTATTTTTTAAAAAATTATAAATTCCAAAAATCCGCGGATATGATTAAACCTTCTACCTCTGCATTAGTTTTATTAAATTAGTTTATCTGGATAAATTACTGTCGTATAAAAACAATTACTATCCAGATACAATAACTATATAAAATTTATTTTATTTTTATTAATTAAATATTTGCATGTTTTTTAATTTCAGTGCTTAGTATGTATAAAGTTTTATAATACTGTATTAATTTATTTGTAATATTTTTGAATATTTAAGTTTATTATATATTAAATTATTAGGCAGTAAGTAATAAGTACTTTTTTACTATTTTATTGCTTGTTTTTATAATTTTTGTTTAATTTTTGTATTATTACTAGGCGGTAAATATAAACAATTTATATATTTTATATAATTTTTTAATATTAATTTATTAAATTTTAAACTTATTAGGGAATGGTAAATTGGTATTCAATAAATTTTATTAATTAAAAAATTTTAAGTTACTAACTGACTCCTTATATACATTTGATTAATAAATTATTAGGGAGTATGTATATATTATGTAAAAAAGAATTTTATATTTTATCTTTATTTCGTAACTAATTATATTTATTTAATTATTAGATGGTAATATTAAATTTTTATCTTGTTTTAAAACTAGTACAGTCAACTCTTTCTATACTGAACTCTTGAGTCTGGCCAAAAATAAAGTTCACTATAAAAAATTACTATGTTTTTTTAAGAAACCATAGCTTTTTTTATACTGAACTATTAAGAAATTTTAAAATATTAAGTTCATTATATCCAGAGTTCATTATAACAAGGTTCATTATATCCAGAGTTGATTTATTAGAGAACTTCTATTTATATTCAGTAGATAAGTTGCGTATTATATAATCAATATTACTGTATTTCTATTTTAAAATTTTACTTTTAAAGATTAAGGCCATACATATTTAATTACTTGGTTTTCATTACGTAAAACTTTTAAATAGACCCGGCCGGCCGGTTTTTTTTTAAATTTCATATATAAATTATAAAAATTTTTCCTAAAATTACACCCGGTTTTAAAACAGAAAATTTTTTTTAAATTTTGACACTGCCGGGTTATGAAAATCAATTAATTAATTTTGCATGACCTAACTATAATTTTAAACATAACCATTTAGTACTCAATTTTATATTTAAATATATCTTTTTGGATATTAATTTTAATTCTAAATTTAAAGTAAAAATATTTTATATATTGGTAACTTATTTTACAAATATCAAAATTAAATTTTTAAGTATTAATATTTATTTGTGTTTGTTTATTTTATAGATTTTAAGTATTAAGTTTGGTTGTTAATTTTTAATTTATAATTTTTATGGTTTTTATATTTATTAATTAATTTTTGTTTATTAGTTGGTAAATTAAAATAATATGTTTACTTTAAAAATTAAATATTAATTTTTTAAAATACTAACTAGATAAAATTTATTAAATTAAGAGTGTAAATATTATAATAATATTTATTATTTATTATAATAATATTATTAATATATAATATATATTAATTTATATATTTATGTTTATTAAATCTAGATTGTTAGGATTAATTTTCTTATAATTATTTAAATTTTAAACTTTAAATATTCTAATTTATTTCTTTATTTTAGTATATGGTATATATAATTTTTTATAAATTTGTTTTTTAAGCTTAATATTTAAATTTATTAACTAATAATATTTATTATTTTGCAAATAGTTTGTAAGTATCTATTTTATTATTAATATTTATATATAATTTTATTAATATTTTTAAATAAATAAGCGGTAAATATAAAAATTTAGTTTTTATTTGAAATTAAACCTATTTTTTAATTATAATTTAATAATTAATCATTAGACAGTAAGTAGAATATCTTTTATAATTATTCTTTATTCTATATTGACATTATTAACAAAATTAATTTATTTTAGTCGGTATATATAAATATTTGCTTTTTTATTAAAATTTTTTATCTCATTAATTTATTAACTTTGATGATTTATTAGCTAGTGAGTATCATTATTTATATATATAATTTTTTTAAAAAAATATACTTATTGATTTATAATATGTTTTTATTAAATTAGTCGTTAAGTATAACATCTCTTATATTTGTTTTTTAAAAAAATATTACTAATATAAATTTTTTTATTGTTAGATTGTTTGTATAATATTTTTATATCATTTTATTTTTAAAAGTATTTTATCTTATATATCTCATTATATTAAATTATTAGGGAGTAAGTTTTTATTAAATTTTTAATGTATACAAAAAAATATAATTTTTCTAATAATAAATTTTAAATACCAGAATGTGAGTATAATGCTTTTATCTAATAAGATTAAAAAAATTTAATGCTATTAATAAATTTATAATAAATTTTAGCTAGTAAGTATAATAACTACATTATAGAATATTATTTTAAATTTTATTAATTTATATAATTGCATTTATTTCTTAGCCTGTAAGTATTAAAAATTATATACATTTGTTTTTTGACATAACATTTAACCAATACAACATTCTAATTATATTTATAGTCTGTAAGTAAGAGATTTATAAGATCTATATATATGCTTATTTATTTTATCTTCTGATATATATCTCAATATTAAAAATATTTAGCTCGTATGTATAAAATTTTATAATATTATTTGGGTTTAAAATAATATAATCTACTAATATATTATATATTGTTATTAATTTTCAAGAAGCTGGTAATTATTTTATATATTCATCTTGGATATATATAATTGTATATAACTAAAAAAATATTACTTTTAATTTGAATTATTAGGATGTAAGTATAAAGCTACTATTTTTAAGGTTAAAATTTTATTTATTGGTTGAGTTAATTTTTGCATTTAAATTATCTCTTATTATTAGGGGGTAAATGTTATATCATTACTACAATTTTATTTTTAAATAATATATGTCTGATTACTTTATAACTGATAACCTTAAATTATTATTAGTTCGTAAGTATTAAATATTTACAATTTACTAATGAAATTATGATTTAATAATATTTTTTCAATATTCTTAAATTAATAGGAAGTAAGCAACTATTAAATTTATTTAAATAAGATTGAAATATTATAAATAATAACTTTATTCTTATTAACTTACCGGTATTTATTTAACAGAACGTGGTAAGCATAAAAGCTTTTTATTTAATATTAATAGATTCTCACAAGAATGGGGATATGAAGTTTAAATAAAACTATGCTAATGAGGGATGAATCAGTTCTGGTATGACTAAATTGGATATATATTAATGTATAAATTTACACTCGTGTATGAAACGCGGGTATAATTTATAAAAAAAATTTAATACAAATGTAAAGAAAAAATTAAATCAAATTAAAGTTAAGACAGATTAGATTAGAGGTTAGGGTCACGGTAGTTTATACTAAAATTATACGTATATTTTTTTTAGAACTAGAAAAGTGTGGTCATAAGCAAAATTTTGAGTTGTTAATATACCCTGTTTCATACGCAAGTGTACAAATAGAAATTGCCAAAAAATACTCATTACCAAATTTTATTATATGACTACACGTAGCTTTGATTTACATAGTAAACCAAATACCCACCCAATGTGACACGATACGCAATATAACTAGTAGGGTTGTTTATGGGTTGGATTATGTTGGATTGGGTGGATCCAATCTTTAACTTACTTCATTACATTAAACTTCCTCCAACATTTTACACCGAGCAGCTCTTTAGCTACTCCAGATTGCTCCATGGTGCACCAAATTTAAAGATATATTTTTAAACCCACACCAACTTTGGTTTGGTTTTTGCTTTGAGGTGCTCTGGAGTAAGCCACTCTATTAATAATTCTAATCACTGGGTCCTTGTTTTCAAACTAGCTTATAAAATTTTATTGGCCAATACTGTATCATATGAGTGCCGCCAAGGAAAAACCTGTAATTCTTATTAGATTAAGATTACAGGTTTTCTCTTGGCAACATATAGTTATTAGAGATGTTATTGCGAGGTTCACCTGCTTTAATTATTTTTAATAATTTTAAAGTTTTTATTTTAACTAATTTAATTCGTTTAAGACTGAAATTGCTTGTTTAATAGTTCAATATCCCTATTTAAGAACATTTATACGCTTATTATATTAATATATATTGTTTTATTAAATAATTAGCGAGTAAGTATAAATTCTAAATTCTGTATATGAGCTTTTGATGATATAAGCATAATACCTCTAATTAATTTGCGTAATTCATTATTTAAGTTTGTAAGTATTTTTTAAAATTACTTTATCAGTTATAATAATTAAATAAATAAAATATTTAATAAGTCCGAGATTCATACATTAATACTGTACTAAATTATTAATCTACTAGGCGGTATATATAAATAAAGTTCTCTTGTATTTATTCAAAGTTAATTCTTTTTAAATAATATCTTTATTACAAATATATAATAATTAGTTGGTAAATATAGTGTTTTTAATGCTATTTAAAAAATTATTTAATCATATATTAAAATATTTTTTATTATATTGAAATTTAAGCTGTAAGTATAATTTTACTAATAAATTTGGTACATATTATTTATACTAACATTTTCGTTATTATATTAATTGCCAGTCGGTAATTACAATTTTTTTAAACTTAAAAAAATTTAAAATTTTGACACAAATAATTTGGTAAATACAGAAATTCTTTATGTTATTTCTTGTATTTACTCTAGATAAAGCTTTATTAAAAAATTGTAATATTTTAGAAATAAGTTGTCAAAATTTTAAATCGTACCAAATCATAACAATCTTATTTAATAGTCTATATTATTTACTTATTTTAATTTTTAGGCCGTGAGTATAAACTTTATAATCTTTGTTTCAAATTATTATAATTTTGTCAAATAATCACTTACCACAAAAAGAATCCAAAGATTTTAATACTTTTTCATAATAATATTTTATCATTTGATTAAAATTAAAATTCTCAAATTCTTTAATCTATTTTATAATATTGTCTTTTATAGTATACTTAAACATTGGTAGAGTTTAAGTTAAATAATGACAAATTTTCATTAATGACAAACTAAGAGTTTATTAATATAAATTTAGCTAACTGCTAGTTCTATTAAAACAATCCTACAATATTAAAATATCCCTAGACAAGTAAATTATATTTATTCATAAAAAATGTTAGATTTTTGGATAATAATGAGTGATTATTGGGCAGTTATAGTAATTTTAAAAGCATGAAAATATTTATTTATTATATGTACTTAATACATTTTTTTTACTAATTAGTTGGTAAGTATTATATATAATATATAGATATTTTAATTACTTACAATAAATTAACTGTAATACTTTTTATTAATATATTAGGTCTTAGTATGTATAAAATTTTATTACTTACATATTAAACATACGTTTTTGTAACTTTTAATAATTTTAATTATTAGGACGTAAGTTAATTTTTATTTAATATTTTCAATAATTATATACAAAATATTTAATTTATTTTTTTTTAACAATTTCTAAATTACTAGTTTATGGTATATATAATATCTTAAAATTCTTTTTTAATACCTTTTTGAAGTGTAATTTTGATATACTTTATTAATTATTAGGGAGTGAGTATTCAATTTTTAAAGCTATTATATGAAAATCTAAATTTCTTTGATTAATTTTTAAAATTTGACGATATAGCTGGTTGTATGTAAAAATTTATAAAAATAATGTCCTTCAAGTAACATCTTAAACAACGGTTTTGGCTAATTGATATATATTTATAAATTAGATGGTAAAATTAATTATAAAAATGATATCGCTCTTGAATTTTATATTACATAAAATTTACATTATTTTTTAAAATAAAGTTTGTAAGTATATATTTAATAATAATTATAATAATATTATTATTATATAATACTTAATTTACCAACCTATTATTAAATTTATAGATAGCGGTAAGTATTCATAATTATTTTAATTGTTTAAAAATCATATTTGCAAATTAAATAATTTGTTATTATATGCATATTTTAAATTATAAGGACGTAAATATAATTTTTTTTAAAAACATGTATTTTAATCTATAAACAATTTAAAAGTTTATTAATTTATTCTTTATAAATATTAGGATGTGCGTATAAAGTAAAATAAATATTATGTATTTAAGCTATAATCAATTAACTATTTTATGACATTATTAGATTGTAAGTATAAAAATGTTATGTAATTATATGTGCATTTAAACCAAATTTTACTAATTCATATTTTACAACTATTAGTATGTGCGTATAAAGTTTGTTAGACTAACATTATATTCTATAATCTACACATCATTTTGATTTTATGATTTATTAATTTACTCATTAATATATTCTACCAAATTATTAGTATGTATGTATATTAATAATTAGCAACACTATGCTATATATTATCTATTATTTCTATTATTTTTAAATTTACTAATTTATATCTGCCAAATTATTAGTATGTACGTACTAAGTTTATTTGATTAACATCATCGCACTAACACTAAATTTATTTGACGTTTATTTATACTAATATATATTTGAAATTTATTAGGGTGTGCGTACAAAGTTTAATGTATTAATTTATCTTCAATGAATTACTAATTTATATTTCAAATTAATAAATAGGTTGTACGTAATCATGTTTTTGAGATATATTCAACTTATTAACATCGTCTGGAGCATGATATAAGGCATTAGGTGTATACATTGTTCTAGCAAAACACAATACACGCGTTTGTGTGATAATGCACCAAATTTTCCTCAATGAGTTTTTTTTTTTTTTTTTTTTACATTGAACAAAGTAAACCAACAATAATTAATCAAATTTGATATAAAAATCTGCCCTATAATCTAAAGAATTCGGGCTAAATTTTATAAAGTTTCAAGTTATTTTTGTCTAAATTTTTAATATTTTATTTAAAATTTGATGCATTTTCATTGAATCACCACATATAATGCTAATGTCATGTTAGATTATGTTCTATATGCTATGATATACTTGTTCATATTTCTAATTTATCATTATATTCTACTGAATAATAGATTGTGCGTACAAAATTATTTGAGTTAAATTATGTTCTATATGCTATTTTATTCTTGTCGATATTTATAATTTGCTAATTTATATTCTATTCACTTATTAGCTTGTAAGTATTACGATCTTTAATTATAGCTTATTTATTGTTGCTTCAATACTAAAGTAGCCGATGCTGAAATTTGGAGTCTCTAGTAAAAAACTATTAAAATCAACTTATACTCTTTTATAATAACTCTAAACCACGAAAAAAAACATTTAAACATACTGTACTCTCAAAATTTAAAAGTTTATATTAATTAGGCCCAATTTCAGTATCAGCTATGATATCTATTAATCTTACAATTTATTAATTTATTATTTTATGGATTATTAGTCTGCGGTATTTTATATTTTTATTGCTATTTTATCAATTTTTTTACTTTACTTATATATATACTCTACTGAATTATTAGGTAATATCATATGTATATTAAATTTTTAAAACACTTATTTTATCAGTATTTATAATTTACTAACTTATATTCTGCAAAATAATTTAGGATGTAAGCAAAGTTTTTTTTTTAATAAAGACACAATTATCTACAGTACATTGACTACACTTATTTTATTATTATTTATAATTTATTAACTTATATTCTGCAAAATTATTTAGAGTAATGTAAATTTTTTAATCAAAAAACGCTATATCTACATTTATCTATAATTTACTCTTATTTTTTGCCAATTTATTTAGAGAGTATGTAAAGTTTTTAATAGCACTATATTTGCATTTTTGTTTATCAATCTTTATATTTCTAATTTGTATTCTGCAAAATTATTAGTATGTATGTACTAAGCTTTTTAATTTGAGATCCTTTAAGCCACACTTAATTCATTAATATTTATAATTCAAATTCTCAACATAATTACATAGAACGTGTGTACAAGCTTATAAAATTGATTTATTCTTTTTATGATATTCTTGATTATTAATCTTTAAACAAACCTGATATTTTTTAATAATATATGCTATTGAAATCAATATGCTTATATTCAACAATCACATTTTACTAAACTATTAGTGGGTAGGTAGAAAGATGTTATTAAATTGGCATACACTTTATAGTATTACTTATGTTTATTATATTCTATTGAATTAATAGGATGAAATGGTGAGATTTTTATTTGCTACACCACAGCGAATTTTTTTAAATTGGCATACACTTTATAGTATTACTTATGTTTATTATATTCTATTGAATTAATAGGTTGCAATGGTGAGATTTTTATTTGCTACACCAAGCAAATTTTTTTAATAGAGACACACCATATCTACATTTTATTTATGATTCACTGACTCATATTCTACAAAATTATTTAGTTTGTATGTACTAAGTTTTTAATTGAGGTTCTTTAAACTATACAAATTTATTAAACTTAATAATTTATATTCTCAACAATTACATAGAAAGTGCGTACAAATTTATAAAAATGATTTTATTCTTCTCATAATTTACTTAGTTATTAATTTTTAAATATATCTGATATTTATTTACTAAATTTCAGACTGTGCGTATATGCTTATAGAAATTAATATACATATGTCCATAATTTATTTGATAATTTTTTAATTTACTAATTTATGTTCTTGCTAAACTTTAGGATGTAAGTACAAAGACATTAAATTGATATACAGTTTATAGTATTACTTATAGTTTATTACTTCATATTCTATTAGTTTGCATTGGTGAGATTTTTATTTGCTACATCAAGCGAATTTATAAAATTAATTGAAGTTTTGTTACAAATTCAAGTATTTAGTTCATAAATTTAAATTTGTATTATATTATATGTTAATCAAACCTAAACCTTAGAAAGATTATAGATCCAATCTATTTTGAGCATCTAACCACCTTTCTGATTACCTAACCTATTTTGATTTACCAATTAGATATAGAAATTTATATATATATTGTGCTGCCTAATATAGGAATACTGATTAGTATAGCGAATATCATCACATATTAGTTGTCAAAATTTTCAAATTTGGGATATTTCATAAATTCGCTACAATAATTTTGTATACTTTAATTTGTATTTTAATCTCTATATATTACTTATTAGTTTGCAAGTATAAATTATTATTTGTTTATCTGACTATTTATAATTTACAGTATTACTTATCTTTCTCATTAATTTATAGATCACAGTATGTATAGATCCTTTTAAGCTGTATCTATTGAATTTATTTAACTTTGACATTCAATTTTTAAACTTTGTTTGACTCAAACACTAGGCCGTAAGCATTAAGTTGTTTATATTTATATTTCTATGTTTTAAATTTGATAATAATATATCTAATCATAAAATAATTTATAGGAAGTTGTGAGTGTTTATAGCATATGCTTTACAATAATATTAAAATTTATGTAAATATTAATTTAACATTACTTTTATATTTTATTAAATTATTAGCTAGTGAGTATAAGCTTTTACCAAAGTTAATGCTTTATAATAACTCATTTCTATTTGCATTTTTTAAATAATTTGTAATTATAATCTTAATACACGTATTACCAGTGTGTAGGCATCAAAATTATTATATTACTAAAAACAGAATTTTAAAAGACTTATAAAAGTTTAAATATTTTATTAATATGTATTTTTTTACTTAATTATTAGGGCCTAGTACGTATCTACTACTTTTTTATTATTTGTTTTTTTAAACAAGCATTAAATATTTTTAATAAATAGGGAGTAAGTATATAGTTACATAACTATTTTACAAATTTTATAATGTAAAAATAATTTTTGAATATGATTTTTAATTAATATTTAGTGGGTAAGTACAAAAGTCACTTGTATTAATTTTCAAGTTGAAATTATGGCTTATTTTTAAATTAGACTTATGATTTTAATTTAATTTTTATGTATATAAGATTGTAAGTATAATTATGCAATTTTGAAGTATCTATTTACTAGTTTATAAATTAAAATATATTACTATATATGTATAAAATTACTAGATCGTAAGCTTAATTAAGTTTTAATTAACTTTATTGTTAATGTTTATGAAAACTATATTTTAATAATTTTATTATTTTTATTGACTATTAAGGACACAGTAAGTATAATATTTAAATAATTTATTTCTTTTTTATAACATTAATTATTAATATATTTATTTGTTTATTGATAAGGCGTATGTATAAACTTACATTTATTTAATACTAAGTTTTTTCTGATATGTTTTAAAAGATTAAATTTGATTTATACCCGGTACCTAAGTATATTTATGTAGCTGTGGCATAATTAACGCAGTACTCAGTGTATAAACCAAAATTAGGAATACTTATGACATACATCTCAGACAAATAATTGTGATAAAATCAGATCAAACAAATTTTTTAAAGATTATTAGACATGTGACATAGTTCATATTTTGCCATGAAGTCGTGATCGCACGCTAATACTGTATATTAGATAATATTGGGCCTATGATTTATAACAGATTATTTCTTTTATCAGAGTTAATATGACTCGTACTATGCATCAACACATGAGAATTATATTGATGAAAAATTTTTCAACTATTTCATCGTATGCCCAATATTGTAAAACAGTAACAAAAATACAAACAGATTTAAAAGTTATTTGATCTGATTTATTTTTTATCTTTAAAAACTATTTTTTAGTATACGTTAACTAATTTATAATCTTTATATTTTAAATTATTAGAACGTATGTATAAAGCTTTTTTCTCTGTTAAAACGACCTATTTTTTTTACTATGAAAAGTTGTTATTTTCTCAATAGTTATATGATTGTTAGTTAATAAGACTAAAATTAAGATACCAATTTTATATATAATACATGGCATTGATTTTTGATATGAAGTTGCAGAAAATATTTTGACGATTTAATAAGGCTAAAATATTTTTTAAGGCCATAATATCCATGCCATGTAAAATTTATATCAGTAAATTGCAATGTGCAAGAAATTTATACTCAATAATCATATAGCTGTGGTTAGTCAATAACTTGTCAAAAATTCGAACAAATTATTTGAAAAAATTTTACAGATTGGTGATTATAGATTTCTGGCACTATAAAAAGATTAAGCATTCTCAAGCAGCTCCTTTAGTAATTTGTTACCAATATTGATGCTGCTCAATCATTGTGAAGCTTAAGAAAATATAAATTGAGCAAAAAATGCATCTCACCATCAATAATTAGGAGATTTAGGAGATTGCATAATTAAGCTGTGGTCTAATAAACTTGCCATTTAGTCGACATCACACAAATGACAATTTATCAAATTGGAAATTTAAATTTGATTGTCAATTTTTTTTTTAACAAATCAAGACATTCAGTAAACCTATTAAAGAAAATGCTTGAGAATGCACCAAATATTTAAACATTATCTAAAATAAAATTGCAATTTATTATAGTAAAAATAGAAAAATGTTAATATAATCACGCATTTAATTAACTGTTTGTTTTTTTTTAATTTATTAGCATGTATTTTACAAGTTTTACTATTTTTAAAGTTGGATTTTTACAGTATAACAAATTAATTTTTACCATCTGATTTATATTGTATTTTGTAGTATTATTAATTGGTAAGTGTTAAAAGTGTTATTTGGTCATTTATATTTAAAATAAAATTTATAATAACTTCTATCAATTATTTTTTAGCCGGTATGTATAACAAGATTTTAATGATCGAATATAACTTTTAAATTTATATTTAACTATAATTTAATAATAATAGCAAAGCAAAGTAAAAACATGAATTGTATTTCAAATTTATGTTTGTATTCATAATTAAATATTGTTTTTGATCAATTAATAATTTATATTAAATTAAAATTTTAATAACTTTTATCAATTATAATGTTTTAGGCGGTATGTATAAAAGTATACTTAAATTATCTGTTATCCAAAATTCATGTTTAACTTTATATTTAACTGTAATTTAATAATATTAGCAATGCATAATTTAAAGAGAATATATTGTATTCAAATTTTAGTACTATAGTCACAATTATTATTTCCAATAACTTTTCAATTAATTGTGCTAGCAATATTTGCTATAGAGCATAGGTTTCTTATACATTTGTTTTTATCATTAACTTGTTTTTATTATTAACCTTATATTATGTTATTTTTATTATTAACCCTACAATATATTGTTTTTATTATTACAATGTTTTTAAATATATATTATTATATTAAAGATATAGAATTTATTTTTTTTTGTCCTTGAGATTAAACGGTTTAATGTTATTAATTCATAAAGGCTAATTCAATCAATCTTAAATAGTTAATTCTAAATTCCAATTATACAAAGCATGTTTTGAATGTTTTTTTTTTTAGAATAAGTTACTTTAAGTATTGTATAGTACGAATACAAGCGTAAATTTAATATTTCCTCACGTTTATCCCTCAGAATAATTGAGGTTATGATCGATTTAATAAATATTTATTCCTATATAAAATATTTAATTGTCTAACCTAGACCGAGCCAAATAAATCGTGTTAACGATCTACAGCCATACCTCTTTATAATCACCACCATATAATCGCATCATATAAAAACCTTTTCATAATCACACCTATATTTATGCCCAATTACTAATTAATATATAACAAAAGACCTCTATATAAGCATACCTCTTTAAGAGAAATTTTTTTTAAAAAAGCTCCTATAGTCCCAAAAGTGAGACTATAAAGAGGTATGACTGTAATTTTACTTGTAACATAAATATAATGTACGATACCATAATTACTATGTTTCAAAAGTTAAGCAATCTCAGTATTTTGTACTTAAAATAAAAATGCTGAGCACCAAAAACTTTCCTCTCCAAACATTATCTTTAGATTAGTGGTTGGATTCGTGACAACTCGTGATTTGCGAATTAAACTCAAAGAGTACTCGATTCAGTTAATCGAGTTAACCGTTCGAATTTTACTCTAATCATTTGTTGAGTTAATTCTTTCGAGTTTTTTATTCGAATTATTTTTGAGTTTTATAAGTTAAATTACTATTTACAAAGGCGAGTATATTTCATATTCTGATAGGTAAAAGAAAGTTTATTTCACAACTATTACTAAATATTTAATGTATTTAGACTCGCGAGTTAAAGCTTACAAAATTCGAATCATAACAAATTCGAGTTATTTAAGCAACGAGTCCGATCAATACTTTAAATTTATCAACAAAAACGTTATATGTACTCATTTTCAATATTCCAAAACATTAAGATATGGAATTTTGAAATACATTTGTGAATAAAATTTTTATTGCAGTTAGTGTCTTCCGAGAATCTTAAGTTTTTTTTAAAAAAAACCTAAAAATTAGATTTATATTCTCGAAGGATAAAAAATTTAAACATAGGTGCATTTTATATTTTTTAGTTCACAATATTAGTTATTACTTTTTTTTTATTTTTTTTTTTATGTTTAGACTGTAGCCTTGCTCGGCTTATTGGGCCACACTTTATTAATTAAATGGTTGTGTACAAAGACGAGGTACAACTAGCCATACGTGCACTTTTGGTGCCTAATTTAAGTAGTCTGCCTGCAGGTTCTACACTAGCTGCTATACCTGCAACCCACTACGGGTATTGCCTATTCAAAACCCTCTGATCTAAATATACGAATCCACCAATTATATTGCCAAACAGCCTTAGGGCTAATTTACCCTGCAGGCATCCAGTACCAGTCGAGCAACTTCGTCCCATTTCGTCGTTTTATGCTCCTGGATTTTCAGTACCACATGGTCCGATATTCGAATCACGAGGTACATCTCTTGCCCTTGTAAGGTTCGTTCAGATCCCGGTACTGATCTTATTTATGGTAGCACCGTCAGAGATCGTAATATACCTCCTTACTCAGGATTTTCCAAACGGGTTTCTGTTTTTCCGGTTCCTTGGATTTTTCGGTGTAACTAACACTATTGTGCTTGAGAGCTTCCATTCAAGATGGTGAAACCAAGGTTACAGGTTTTTTCACCCAACCGATGTTGAGCCACAGTTACTGCAACACAGGTCTAATTTTCGTTATCGTCACCAGTGGGATTTGAACCATCGACCTGCCGCTTGGGGTGACAACCTGGCCATTTCTCTAGGTCGTCACACCCTTATATTAGTTATTAATTTATCTTAAAATTTAATATTAGTAATTGAAAAAATGTCAACATTTTTAGCGTTTTTAATTCAAAACCTGTAAGTTAAGGATATTATTGGTATTAGTTGTATTGTTCATATTAAGATATTCAGTGGCTTAATGGCGTCCTCAAGCAACTACCTCAATGGGCTTAACAAAGAATCTGATTGATCTATTTGATCTACTGAATTCATTGAGGTAAGTACTTTAGAATGCCCTAAATAGCAAAAATAATATTGAGGAATTCTTCCCCAGTAAAATTAATAGTATCTTTATAATCATCCATGGACAAACGTTATTGATGCTGTTATTTGATCTATTTAAGATTAGGATTGTTAATAAAGAGTGCACAACTAAATAAATTTTAATAGAGTTTTTTATATTCAAATAGGACCAAATTTTTGTATAATAATTAATATAAGAATGCTAAAAGATATACTGGTTAAATCTATCAAGTCCCATCACCATCTACAGCTGATTTAGTTTTAAGACTGCCATAATGTTCATTTGCCAAGTAATAAATAAGATGAAATGTTTGTTCACAAAATTCAAAGACTCAGGATAAATTTAGAATTTGTATTAAGATTAGAGAAAAATGGTTATATTAAAATTTTACATGAAATCATTTTTGTTTCTAAATTAGATCAGCTCATAGTGTACAATGATTGCTTTGAATTTTATTTTATATGAGCAGATAGTTAAATATATCTTTCATTTAACTAATTTCTGATGTAATAAGGGCAATTTTCCATACATTAATTAAACCCTAAATTTTATATCAATACTATAAAGTAGCAATTATATAAAAATAAGATACATAAAATTTATTTATTTATTTAATTTTAGGCTACGCAAAGTTAATTATTCGTTTTGAATAACCCGCCGACCCTATTTTCCAAAAAAAAAATTTTTTAATAAAATGCCTTTTGTGCCAATATTACATTTTTGCCATTTAATGGTTTCTCCAGTGTCACCTGAAGACGACTATAATTTCCGGAATTACCCTATCGATCCAAAAAAAATCAAAATTTCTGATTCCATGTCGATTAAAAAAAAAAAAAAATCTGACCCGCCAACTGGAATTTTGAAACACCATGTTACATACGAAAAATACATAACATGTCATTATTTTTTATGGGTTTGGGTCAAAATCCCAACAGGTCATAATCCCAACAAAAAAATCCCAACAATCAAAAATCCTGACAATTAAAAAAAGTTTTCTTTGCGCATCTTTACTATAAATTCAACTAAACCAAAACCTAGCCCAGGCACTCACCCTAACCTAGTGTTGCCGGCCGTAAGTAATATTACGGCAATTACGGATTACAACCTGGGTTGCAACCCTTGGTTACACTAAGACCCAAAGTTGTAAATATCCGTATTGCTCTAAAAGGTTGAAACTTATAATAGTCATTATAGTTGTAATTGCCGTAAACGTTGCAATTGCCGTAATAGATATAAGTATCACAATAAGATCTCGTTCTGTACCCTAAACTGAGTATAAAAACGGCAATTTTTCGGTATAGGGAACAATACTCAAGAAACCTGAATAATCTGCTTGAGAATAGTAAATTTAGCTTATCGTCAACAATATTTAAGTTTTAATTGGTACATAAGTACTATGTAAAAACAAATTTTTTTTCATTGTTCGTTTTTGTAGATATCCGATATCTGTTGAACTTCACGCATATATGTAGATAATATACGATTAGCAATTGTGAAAGATCTTATCAGTTAATAAAAATAAAGGTTTTTTTTGTTACATAAAATTAGAGTAGCTGCATGATGTTGTTGCGCTAAAACCAGAGTGTAGTATAACACTTCAATCCATAAGCTATGTCGCAAAAGTTTGCAAGCCACTCAGATTAATAGCTGAATACAGGTGGTGTTGATCACGGGACCCAATTTTTTGTGACAGGAGTATTTTTATTCTAATTACCATAGCTAATTTGAAGTCTCAATTTTAATTTTTTTTAAAAAAAAGTAACACTGCCAAAAAATTGAGACATTTAGCAAGTACATCACTATAAACAACCAGTGTATGTTATGCAGCTAATAACTTGTTTATCTGACAGCGAATTTAATATGTTGTTATAGAACGATAGTTTATTATATTACCTTATTATTTTATTATTTCATTTTTATTATTATATTTTATTATTATATTGTATTATATTATTATCTTGAGAAGTTAGAATAGTTAATACCGCTTATAACGCTTATACCGATTATAATGCTTATAACGATTATAATGCTTATAATGATTATCACGCTTATAACGCTTATGACACTTATAGCGCTTATACCGCTTATGACGCTTATGACATTTATAGCGCTTATACCGCTTATAACGCTTATACCGTTTATAATGCTTATGTTGCTCTTGTAGATTATAGTGTTTATCATTGTAAATCAACGCTTATAACGCTTATTCTAAAATGTATTTAAAGACACAGAATTTCCCTTAGTCAAACTAGACCAAGACACCCCACTTCTCCTTCTATTTATTATACATCTTGTATTGGGATTTCTTAGGAACAGAAATCTAAGGATAGCCCTATCTTAGATTATTAATAAAGAAACTATTTATCTAAATAACACCAAGTTTATTATCAAGTAATAGTAAAATCGATAATTCCTCATTGAATAATCTAAAGAACTGCCCTTAGAGAAGAGTATAATTTCTTACAGACTAAGGAATTATACCTACCTCTTGGACACCGCTATAAACCGATAAAGGATCCCTGTAGCCGTGTCGTTGTTATAGTAAGGAGTAGAAGAAGGCCTCCCTACTGTAACATTTGGTGCCTTTTGGCGGAATCATTTAAAACATTTGGATATTATTAAAGATATTTGAAAATCTTTACCACTCTAGCTGCTGCTGTTCGTCCTGGAAGTCACTTTGCCCAGAGACTCTATAAAACCTATTGCTGCCGTCGTCCTGAAAGACTCTTTGCCCAAGGACTCTATTTATTTTAATTGCTATTATTTCTCATAAATTTTGCTGCTGCTGTTCATCCTGGAAGACTCTTTGCACAAGGATTCTATCTATTTAACTAAACTTACTAACAAGATATTACTAACAATTAATTATTTTGAGATTTAGTCAGGAGTCATAAGGCATATGACTACTGATATTAACGAATTATATAATCGACATATTAAAAACCACCTAGTAGAACATCATCAAAACTCTGCTCTTACGTTCCACACTCTCCAACTACGTGCTCCTGATCTTTCTTGTCAAGAGTGTTATCCTCCCCCTCACACTAGTGGTCGTGTTTTTGCCCGAACACCTTTTGGAAGATTTTGGCACTGGTATTCTGGTATCTACTTTGCTGATTCCTATACCTCTCAAACTACTGGAAACTTTATTCGCCTGACTGCTACTAGAGACTCTGCTACTATCCGTGCTTGTATTCGAGATATTATTTTTAGCTGCTGATATCAAATAGAACTTGACAATCCAAGAGAAATTGCTCTTGCTATTCTCCAATGTTTTACCCATCGAACAACTTTACCTTCTCTTGATTTTGCAGACTATACTACTTTTGACCCATATTTAGACGCCGATACTGGAAATTATAACGCTCGATATCCAGACTTAGGATATTCTATTGTTGAAGGATCTAACAATACTTTTAATACTGTACCTCTTCTTACCCTTCCTGAAACATGTTCATCTACTCCTCTTGGTTTTAACCTATCCCCTTTTAGTGAAGACAATAGTGTTACTAGCTCTCATACCCTTTATTCTAACGTACTAGCCTACCTGCAAGTCCCACAGTTTTAGCACCTAATCAACAAGATATAGACCTTGAAAACTTCTTTGAAACTACCTCTACTTTCAATTTAGATAGACTTTTACCAGATACTACTAAAGAAACTAGTGAAGAAGACCAAGAACCTTCCCTAACCTCACCTGTAGACAACCCACCTCCTATTATGGCTGAACAAGCTATCACTGATGCTGCTAATGCTATTAATACCTTAGCTGCTGCATTTGTACATGGAGGAGTTGAAAAGAACGTCCACCCTGTAAATTTCTTTAATGGCAATGGAACCCAAGACCCACTCGAATAGTACTCCAAGTTTAAGCGTACTGCTGTTGCCAATCGATGGAATGTTGCCCGAAATTAGAACTTGTTCCTGTATACTTGAAAGAAATTGCCCTAGATTGGTTTTCTTCTCTTGCAACTAAACCTACTGCTTTTAGCGATAAGGACAATGCAGATACTAGTTTTAAACATCTGTTTTTAGACCGATTCGTAACCCCAAAACAAAAAGTTCTATAGCAAAAGCAACTTTTTGATGTCAAACAAGGTGCCAACTCAGTTGATAACTATATTAACCGGTTTAGAAAACTAAAGCGATGTGTTGACCCTGACGAAGCCTTCCCTGATGACTTTGTAATCCAACTCTTTATCCAAGGCCTTCGTTGTGAGTTTGCTATAAATGTACAAGCCTCTGAGCCTGCTGATCTTGATGCTGCAATGAAAACTGCTCGTAAATGGGAAACTGGAAAACTTATGGCTTTTCCTAATACAGATACAGACCAAGCTATTAAACAACTAACTGAACAAATCGCTTAACTTAGTATTAAAAATTAAATTAATATTAATTATTTTATAAAATTAGAAATTCTTTGCCAATCTTTGTAGAATTTACATCATGTTTGTTTCTTGCATATTCGAAATTTGTAACCTTGCCCAGAAGCAACCACCTGCTAGCCTCTCTGTGAACTATGCTGATTCGTCTAAACAAGCCAATCCAATTTAACAACCTCCTACCTGCCATTATTGTGGTCAAACCGGACACTTTATTGCACATTGCCGTCTTAAAAAGAAGAATCAAAGTAATGAACGAGGAAGAAACAGACAGTCCAACAATAATAACTACTGACATGACTCTTATAGAAACAGATCTAGAAGTCGAGATAATAGAGACCGAGATTATTATAATAGAGACCGAAACCGCTCTAGAAATAGAGATAATCGTAATGACCGAGATGACTACCGCTCTAGAAGTCGAGACCGATCTTCTTCTTGGAGACCTAGCAACCGAACTCCCTCGCCCTACTATAGAAATGTTAACTATCGTGATGGAACTCCTTCTACTACAACCACTACCAACCAACCTCTTAGTCCACAAAAATGGGAAACATTTCTAGACAACCCTTTTGTTCGTACTGCACTATCTTCTTACTTGTACAAAGAAGCTAAAACTGCTAACTTGATCCAGACATCTGCTTATACTACACCTGTCAAATGTAATGTTAAAATCAATCAAAAACCACAAGAAGCTATTATTGACAGTGGAGCCTCTATCAGCATGATCACACACCAATTAGTCCAAGATCTAGGATTAAAAATAGAACAAGCCTCTCTTAGCCTTATCATACCTGCTACTGGAACCCCTTCTCGTCCATTGGGAATTATTTGAGACTTACCTATAGAAATAGATGGTGCTATTATTCCTATTACCGTTGAAGTAGTCCCTGCCACCTCTTACTCATTATTGCTTGGAAATGACTGGTCAAAGAAAGTTGAAGCCAGTTACAATTAGAAAAATGGATGCTACTCTTTTAAGTGGAAAAACAAGAAACATACCGTTCCTACTTCCTATAAAAGCAACCAACCATTACCTTCACAACCTACTGTTACCGATCCTGCTGAATTAGACACTTATGAACAGGAATACTTAGTCCCTCAAGAAGCTTATGCTTTTATCACCACCCATGAACCAGACATTACCTCTACCTCTGATGATGATACCAACCCATGGATTATCTACCAGCCTAGACATAGAAAGCGTGCCCCTCCTAACTCTCGTGTATGTGGCAATTGTGGCTTACCTGAACATCTCTTTGCCAACTGCCCTACCAACCGTTGTAATCGCTATCAACAGGATGGACATATTGCTGTCTACTGCCCACAACAAGTACCAAAGTGGACCTCTTGCCGTACCTGCAATGGTAATGACCATTTGTACCGAAACTGCCCTGAAAATATTTGTCATACCTGTAGAGCAACTGGACATATTGCCGTTGACTGTTCTTTTAGAGCCCTTAAGGAACAGAACTGAATTTGCCAATATGGATGTAATCCAGATGATATTGTAGCCCGTCGAATGTATAACTTTAGTACAAGGCGTACTCACCACTGCTATCACTGCAAGAAACCAAATAGACCAGAAGACCTACAAGTTCTTAACAATCAGTTTGTTTGAAAAGGATGTGTCTCTAACTATTATTATGAACTCCCTCTTGATGACCCTCAACGTATATATTATTATAGTCATAGAGAAGGATGTGGAACCCTTGTCCAATGTAAAATCTGTGGAGAAACTAGACCTACCTCTAAGATGAATAATCTAGAAAGCCTAGAACAAGCCCTTTGGTTTTGTGACCTTGAACACCTCTATGCTTATAAAGCAGAACAAGATGTTATATACAATACAAATTATAATTTGTGGACCAGAATCAGACATTATACCGAGTCCAACAGGAGTGCTGGATCTCAGTATGAAATGAACCAGACTTGTATCTTCTGACTTGCAAAGATTTTCTTACAAGAATTAGACCAAAGTCTGACTGAAGCTTTAGAACCTTTAATGGCTGATCGCACTAATCAACCTTGGAGTCAGGAAGAGATGCAATTAGTACTTCATGCTGAACATGGCATATTAGAAGAGGATGAAGAATTTAATTACAACAGACCCTTGAAATTTCTTTTGACACTAGCCATCCTGAATTCTGTAAAGAAACTGCTTTTGCAAACCTTAGAAAGAACTTCTCAGACACCCATATTGACCTCTGCAACGAATGTCTTCATGTTAAGCACCAGGAAGAACTCGATGAACATGATAGATACTGACAGAATGTGTACCTCCACCACCACCAATATTCGAACCAGATCCAGACACTATACTACTAGAACCTACTCAAAATGACCAAAATATTGTCACTATCGAAGTTTTTGAAACATTGCAACAACAAGTTGTCCAACAGAACCAGACCATTGAACAACTTCAACAACAAGTCGGAAAACTTGAAAACTTTAATCAACAATTGCTTCGCCTTATTCACCAAGACACCCAGTACCTACAACAGAGAACTAAAACCCTTGCTACTCTGTTCGCAAATACAAATTTTTAGATAATCCTAGGCATGATGGCAAACTATCTGTTGACTCAGACAACTGTATTAACAGACTTCTTAAACCCCCTGAACACCCTATAAATTTAGTACCTACACCTATATATAGTACAGACGCCCTTATCCCCTATGAGGAATATACGTTGACCCCAACTACTTCATTAAACACAGGTCTTCTTGCTGCAGATTAAGGACTTAAATTTAGACACTTACTTGAGAAATTTGCAGACATTTTCGCAACAGACATTAATGAATTAGGAAGGACTGACTTAGTTTCTCATTGTATTTTTACAGAAGCTGTACCACCCATTCGCTTTAGACCTTATTCTATACCTCCAAGTGAACAGACATTTATTAAAGAAGAAATCCAATGAATGATAAAACATAAACTTATCCGACCTTCGAATAGTCCCTGGACTTCCCCTGTTGATCTAGTCAAGAAGAAAAATGGCAAATTACGCTTCTGTGTAGACTACCGAAAACTTAACAATGTTACTAAAAAGGATGCATACCCTCTACCTCATATTGATGAAATGTTAAATACTTTTGCTGGATCGCATTGGTTTTCCACTTTGGACCTTGCAAGTGGATATTGGCAAGTAGCTATGCACTCTCGTGATAAAGAAAAGACTGCTTTTGTAACTCGCTATGGAACTTACGAGTTCAATGTGATGCCTTTTGGACTTTGTAATGCCCCTGCTACGTTTCAAAGACTAATGGACCGAGTTTATGAAGTGATTGCTTGGAAATTTGTAGTAGTATACTAGGATGATACTATAGTATACTCTAGAACATTTGATGACCACCTGAAGCACTTGAATGAAGTGTTTCGAAAAATCAAGCAAGCTGGTTTGCGACTTAATATCGAGAAATGTAACTTTTGGATGCAAAGATTATCCTTCTTAGGCCATATAATTGCACCTAGTAGAATAGCCCCTGATCCTACCAAAATTGAAGCCGTACAAAAGATCCAACCACCGCAGAATATAACCCAACTTCGCTTATTCTTGGGATTAGCTAGATACTATAGACAATTTATTCAAAACTTCTCTGCTATTGCTAATCCCTTAAATCGATTGTTACAAAAAGACGAACCATATCGATGGACCCATATTCAACAGGAAGCTTTTAATGAACTAAAAGAACGACTTACTGCTGCCCCTATATTAGCCTACCCTAATTTCAGAAAGACCTTTATCTTGGCCACCGATGCTTCTTATTATGGATTTGGTGCTACTCTTAGCCAATTAGACCAAGACCATAAGGAACACCCCATTGCCTATGCAAGTAAAAGCCTACGAAAAGAAGAAGTAAACTACGGTGCAACTGAACTAGAATGTGCTGTTATAGTATGGGCAATCGAACATTTTCATAAATATTTAGGCGCTACCAAGTTCATCTTAGTTACAGACCATTCAGCATTGAAATGGCTACGTACTGCTGAACCTAAAGGAAGAATTGGAAGATGGATTCTTAAACTCTAACCTTATAACTTTGAAATCTTTCAAAACCTAGAAGAATCCACTCTAATGTTGATGCTCTATCACGCCTACTGACCCAGACAATTAAATCATCTAAATCATGAATTTAAACTGATATAACCAACTTTATGATTACCTAGAATCAGACAAGTTACCAGACGAATTTACAGACTATGAAAAGAAACAATTAATTAACCAGGCTAGATATTTTGAAATTAGGCATAACCTCCTATACAAAAAGAACCGAAAAGATTCAGAACACCCCTTTCGAGTTATTAAATGGACAGAAGTAGAACCAATCCTATACATGATGCATAAATACTCTACCGCTAGACATTTGGGAACTGATGCTATGTACTATAAGATAGCTGAACGATATTATTGGGACCAAATGTATCGAGATGTCCAAGAATATGTAAAGACTTGTGAGACATGCCAAAAGAGACTTAAAGGACGCAGAAAAGAACCTCTCCATCCTATCCAAATAGGACAAGCTTTTGAAAGGATTGGAATTGACCTTGTCGGACCCTTACCCATAACTGCTCAAACCAATCGTTACATCATTGTTGCTACCGACTATCTAACAAGATGGCCAGAAGCCAAAGCTGTCCCTGATGCTGGAGCCAATACTCTCGCACAATTTATTTTTGAAGAAATTATCTGTAGACACGGAACCCCAAAGATTATACTTTCTGACCAAGGAAGAAACTTTATTAGCGAAACTATACGGATTCTATGTGAAAAGTTTCTCATCAAACATAAATTCTCTTCACCATACCACCCACAGACAAATGGAATGGTTGAAAGACTTAATCGAACATTATGTGAATCTCTCGCGAAAGTAAAAGAAACAGATGATTGGGATTTACACATACCTGCTGTTCTCTTAGCTTATCGAACAAAGAGACATGCTACTACTGGATACACTCCATTCCAGTTAGTTTATGGTAGACAAGCCACGCTACCCATAGAAGCACTTATTCCTGTATATCCTAAAGTAATTGAGGATACAGAAATTAATATACAAGACAGTATATTACAATGAGCTTACGAATTAATAGACAAATTGCCAACCATACAAGAAGAAGCCCGAGAAAATACTAGGAAATCACAAGAAAAACAGAAAAAGTACTTCGATAAAAAGGTGAAAGAAGAAACCTTTGAAATTGGAGAAAAAGTATGGATACAATGAAAAGAAATAGAAATGTCTCGCTCTGCTAAATTTGAGGATAAAAGAATTGGCCCCTTTATAATTCAAGCGAAATTAAACAATGGTGCTTATAAACTTTGAGATATGAAAGGAAAAATCTTACAGAAATATTATAATAGTAATAGACTTGCTAAATATTACGAGAAACAGACATGGGAACCTATAATTGTAATTGAAAATTAGAAATTTCTGGAAGAAATTTATTGTGAAAGGGAGTTACATTTGTGTAAAACTTTGTACACAGCCCCATGAAAATCTTCATATTACACTAACATTTATATAATCCTACACTCCGATTGAAATTTCCCTAAAATATTATTAAAACCCCTAAAATGGAATCTACCACTCTACAACCCAATACTATACTCGCTCTTCGAAACTTTCTTTCTATTTGGAGACAAGACCCTGCTGCCCAATACAATTTAGGAATTTTTAGTCAAAATGTAATCCTATGGGATGACCAAATTCCAGAACAAGTAATTGATGTTACCCCAAAAGAAGAAACAGAACCTCTTGTCTAACTTAATGAATTACTGCGACCATTCGATGAAGATATAGAAGCCCTCTTATCTAAAAAACTGATTGAGAAACCTAAAGCGATAACTCCATTGCTAAAAGACTTGACCCAGACTCTTAACCCTCAAAAGACCACTCGAACAAATCCTTTCCTTCGAGAAACTTGGACCGCACAAGTTGATAAAATCCTACAAGACCTACCTAAGTTTAAACAATCTCGCTAAGGACAAAGACAGGCAATTGAAGCCCATTATTATTTAGGAACAATAATAGAGAAACAGACCGAACATAGAGATCAAATTAGAGAACAAATTCGAAAGGTAAAAGGAGACCGGAAAACTCATGACATCTGGAAAGGAGCCTAGAGAATTAGAAAAATCTTCACAATTTGTCCCAAGGACTTAATGTACCAAACCAATTACCTTTCTGTGACCCAAGTGACTAAATTGAAAGATGAAGTTTATACCGCTCTATTGGAAGAATTAGAGAAGGAATTTACGGAGTAAATTTACTTAAGAGGACGGAAATGTTATAGAACGATAGTTTATTATATTACCTTATTATTTTATTGTTTCATTTTTATTATTATATTTTATTATTATATTGTATTATATTATTATCTTGAGAAGTTAGAATAGTTAATACCGCTTATAACGCTTATACTGATTATAACGCTTATAACGATTATCACGCTTATAACGCTTATGACGCTTATAGCGCTTATACCGCTTATGATGCTTATGACGCTTATAGCGCTTATACCGCTTATGACGCTTATGATGCTTATAGTGCTTATACCGCTTATAACGCTTATACTGTTTATAACGCTTATATTGCTCTTGTAGATTATAGTGTTTATCATTGTAAATCAACGCTTATAACGCTTATTTTAAAATGTATTTAAAGACATAGAATTTCCCTTAGTCAAACTAGACCAAGACACCCCACTTCTCCTTCTATTTATTATACATCTTGTATTGGGATTTCTTAGGAACAGAAACCTAAGGATAGCCCTATCTTAGATTATTAATAAAGAAACTATTTATCTTAATAACACCAAGTTTATTATCAAGTAATAGTAAAATCGATAATTCCTNAAGCAATAGTAAAATCGATAATTCCTTATTGAATACTCTCATGAACTGCCCTTAGAGAAGAGTATAATTTCTTACAAACTAAGGAATTATACCTACCTCTTGAACACCGCTATAAACCGATAAAGGATCTCTATAGCCGTGTCATTGTTATAGTAAGGAGTAGAAGAAGGCCTCCCTACTGTAACAATATGTCATTTCTGGCCCTTTGGAGCCATAAATGACACATATTAAATTTCACAATGATTACTATAATTTACAATTTAATAATTAGCATTTTAGTCTCTCATCCATACTGTTTGAGCAAAGCAAATATTAATGCCAATGTATAACCAAATTAGATTTAAGATTTTGCTTTTGATTTATTCTTTATAAAACCATACATTTCGTACTTCGGACTATGTTCCTGGTATTCGTACTTCATATTACATTCATAGTATAACTCATATAACCCAATCAATATATTTATTACAGCTATTACAACTATTATGCCTATTACAACCATTGAGTCTATTGCCTATTACAACCATTACACCTATTGCGACAATTACACCTATTGCAGCTATTTAATGAATTATGACTATTGCACCTATTACGGCAAAAATTTACAACCTTTGAATAAAAGGTTGCAACTTTACAATCCCGTCAAACCTATTACGACAGGCAACCTTACCCTAACTCTAACCTAGGCACTCACCTAACCCTAACCCTAACTTAAATAAATTTAATAAATTTTTTGTTGTCAGAATTGTCAGGATTTTTATTGTCAGGATTTTTTTGTTGGGATTATGACCTGTTGGGATTCTATTTGTTGGAATTTTGATCTGCTCCCATTTTTATATGCCGCATGTGATCGTACTGGCCCACATCATCACATGTTATGCAGCTATTCATATTGTTTTATTTTGTGTATTTGTTGTTTGATTAGTGTAGGAGGACCCCGAAGAACTTTAATACAACTCAGATCTGAGTTTGTTTAATTTTAGCAGTATTTTAGCCAAATAGATATATAAAATAGAGCAAAATTTGAAAATTTACTATATAAAAATGCAACGTTTAATGAATTTCTATGCAAAATTTCCTTTTTTAGAATTAGAGTTCCGCAATTTGATTTGATTTTCAAATATTTGAATCAAGTATTTGATCAAATTCAAATTCAAATTTGATTATATTTGATTGAAATATAGCCAAATTTGATTTGATTTGACAAATATTTATTTGATTTGAAAATTACGATTAAAAATTCAAATTCAAATCAAATTCAAATTCAAATATTTAAATCAAATCAAATTCAAATCAGGGTCAATTTGATTTGATCAAATTCAAATTGATTCTATATTTGATTTGATTTGAATTTGAGGAACCCTATTTAGAATAATCTGAGTTGTATCTGAGTTTTTTGAGGTCCTAGTATAGATCATTTAACAAGTAAAAGCATCATGTTAAAGCAGTGAGCTGAAAAATAGGAAAAAGATTAGATAATAGTAAAAAAAAGGAAAAAGATGTATAAATTAAGTAAAAGTAGGTTGTTATAGAGAAGCCAAGAAGGTACAAAGTTAAACTGTAGTAAGATAATAGTAGGTTATAGGCATAAAGCACTTAGAGGTATTATGGTAATATGTGTTGTATAAACCTGTATCTAAGTAATGTATATATAGATATAAGCAAAAAAAATTTATGAAAGTATGTATGGTTGTAATATTTATAAAATTTATCTTTTATAAGGAATCCCCTTTTAATTGTTAGGGTTAGGGTAAGCGCTAATATTGTTCTTTTTCATGTTAGGGTTGGTATATGTTATAGATACAATCTTTTAAAGAATTTTTTTTATGAACTATACATACCATCTTAATTTCTACTATACATACTTTATCAATTATACACTACATATTTGCTATATACTCAGCGCTTAGAAGTATGATCTAGCATTAAATAGAACATATCTACTATAATAATAGGTTTCTTACAAAAGGATATGGCATGCATGCTACATATTCACCAGTATACATGAAACTACTTATTCGCTGGTTTACTACTTATTGAAGTTGATAATTTAGGTAATACTGTATTGTTTTTTATTGTGCAAAAAGTCCTTTAAAATTAGTAATACTGTAGCTTGTACGCATGTATGAGTACTTGCAAAACTCATAAATTAATAGTAAAGCGATTAAAAATGTGTTACTATCACTATTAAAATTTTAAGATTACAACCAAGCTTTATTAATTTGCAATATATAGATAATTTCTTTTATTGTTAATTCATCTTTTTAAGCTAAATTATAAAATTTTATATCTAAACTTTAAATGCTTATCTTATTGTTTAAATCAGAATACTCACATACAAATTTAAATAAGATTTCATAACAAATATTCTTGAACAAAACAGATAAAAAATAGGCATACTTTTATATTAAATTTAAAAATAGTTCATCCAACAATTAACGAAATTCATAGATTTACCAACTACTTGGAATCTCGATGATAAATTGACTTATTGGGGGCATCCATAAATAATGTTATACAAGAGAGAGTTGGACGAATGATAACATTTTTCTTAATAAGTAGGGGCATCAAAAAAATATAACGTAATTTTTTTAGAAAAAATTAGCTAAAAATTGAACTAGTGGTCCAAATTTAATGATTTTGGTACTATTCGATTCGTCTCGGTAAGAGGAGTCGAATGGTACCAATTTTATTTCATTTGGATCACTGGATCAAATTTTATTGGCCAAATACTATTGGTTATTATGTTTTCTTATAAAATTATTATAAAATCAATAGGTTTTTGTGAATAACTATTTACTAATAATCCAAATAAAATGATTTTGGTATCATTGGATTCGTCTCACTAAAACGAATCGAATGGTACCTAAATCATCCAAATCGGATCACTGTATCACAATATATTCAAGTTTTTGTAAAATTTTTATATAAACATATGGATTTTGAAAAATTTTTTTATATTGTAGAGGGGTCAAGTGCTACTATGAGAGGTACATAATGTTATTTATGGATGCCCCATTTGAGTATAGATTTGAGCAGACTTAGAGTGAATTACGAGGTAGTATTTAGTGAGACTTAATGATAACCAAATAAATTTCATACGCATGAAATTTTTATATGTTTATACCAATATATTAGGTAAATACATAGATAGCATTGTTTGTCCAAGGCTAAATACTTATATAAATTTAGGGAATTGCTATTTGCACCATGGATTTTTTCTATTCGCACCATGGTTACACAAGATTTTCTTTTAGAATTTATGTGCTTGTATTACACAAAGGCCCAGTGCATTGTTTTTGCAAAAATAATTTTTGGTTACATGCTGCTAATGTTGTATAACGTTACACAAGTCTAATTTTGGTAACCTAACCTGGGTCAGCCTGCATTAAGCTTAATGCTAGTGGGCACTATCATAATAATGCCCCGGCAGAGTTAGACATAATTCCGCCCACCCTAACCCTAAATCTAATGCCGGCCGACCCAAAGTTAGGTTATCAAAATTAGACTTGTGTAATGTTACATGACATTAGTGGTGTGTAACCAAAAATTATTTTTGCAAAAACAATGCACTGAGCCTTTGTATAACATAAGTGCATATATTATTTTGAATTCTAAAAATAGAAATTCTTGTGTAACCATAGTGCGAATAGCAAAAATCCATGGTGCAAATAGCAATTCCCTAAATTTAATAATTAAAAAGTTTGCTATTTACTAGATAAAAGTTTGTCTAAAATTCAATTTTATTTCTTGTACTAAAACTTTTGACCACTGGTCCGTTTTGGATGATTTAACTAAACAAATGTTCATCTCGATAAGATGATTAAAACAAGCCCAAAATTGTTAAAATCCAATTACAGGATCCCAAGATCATTCATCACTAAGTAAATTTCTTTACTATTGAATAACTTTTGATCTACCAAGCAGTTTTGGATGATTTAACCACCAAAATGTTCGTCTTAATGAGACGATTCTAACAAGACCAAAATCATTAAATTCCAATCACAGGATCCAAAGATCGATAAAGGTTTATCAATCATTTAATCAAATTGATTTATCTGTTATATATAAAAATTAATTTGATTAAATGATTGATCAATCTTTATCGATCTTTGGATTTTGTGATTGGAATTTAACGATTTTGGGCTTGTTAGAATCGTCTCACTGAGACAAACATTTTGGTGGTTAAATCATCCAAAACAGCCTAGTAGATCAAAAGTTATTCAATAGTAAAGAAATTTATTTAGTGAAGAATAATCATGGGATCCTGTGATTGGATTTTAACGATTTTGGGCTTGTTAATCGTCTCATCGAGATGAACATTTTGATAGTTAAATAATCCAAAACGGACCAGTGGATCAAAAGTTATTATCAATTTCATAAATTGGCCAATTAAAAATAATTTAAAAATCATGTAAGTGGACAAACGGAAAGTGCAAAGTTGCGTTTATGATATTTTATATGTGATGCATCAAGAAAGTAGCTTTTGTATCATAATATGAAGAAACTAAAGGTCCTTCACTTCACTTCAGACAAAAATGATTAGCTTAAAATTTTGTTCATCACTAGTATATAATAATATTATATAATGCAGATTGATAACAATAAAAACCACACTTCATATTGATATAGTAATTTTTATAAGGTGGTGATTTGTAATCATTCACACCATAAGAAGGATTTATTAGTAATAAAATAAATTGATTTGATTCAAACTATATGATATATGAGACTATCTTATTAGCTCTGTATGGGGTTAAGGGATTATACTAGTAGTTAATTTAAATTATCGTGGTTTGCAAAATGATGTACGTTTTGATTATTTTGCAAACTGCGATAAATGATTATATTTAATCATATATTTTTTGAAACACACTATCATTAAAGTGAACAGAAAACGTTATACTTATTAGTAATTTATTGAATGACTAAATGATTATAAAACACAATTGTAACAGAATTAAACTTAATACTTATACTAATAATTTTATTAAATTAAAAAATGATTATGGTTAATTACACATTGTAGAGATCCAATTTGATAAATCCATCATCTGTATATTCACATCTGAATTATTGAGATAACCAGGACCCCGAATAATCTATATGAGGTTATATTTGAGCATCATAGAAAAAATTTTTTTGGTTAGCAGTTTTGGTTTGGTATATATAAGCTATATTTCACACACTAGATCGAACTTTTACCCATCTTTACCTTTTTTTGAAATACAACGTTCTCTAAAAAAAAAAAAAAAAAAAAAACTGAAAAAACGTTCTCTAAAAAAAAAAAAACTGAAAAAACGGTCTCTAAAAAAAAAAAAAACAGAACGTTCTCTATAAAAAAAAAAAAACAAAATGTTCTCTATTCTCTAAAAAAAATAAAACAAAACATCCTCTAAAAAAAAAAACTGTCCATTCACAAAAAAAAAAAAAAACAGAAAAACAGAACGTTCTTTAAAAAAAAAAAAAAAAAAAACTAACATTTACTAAAAAAAAAAAATTTTTTTAAAGTTCAAAATCTCTTAAGCCCATTTGATCCATAAGCTGCTAAGGATCATAAATATATATATATTCCACAAAGTGTGCCAAAAAACTTAAAAAAAAAAAAGCCGTTTTGACCAATTTTTATCTCCTTTTCTTTTTATCACCTTCTCCATTTTACTCTCCTTTTACCCCTCTCCCTTTTAGCCCTTCTCCCTTTTAGCCCCCTCTCCCTTTACCCCTCTTTTCCTTTTACCACCTCTTCCTTTTACCCTCTTTCTCTTTTACTCCTCTCTCCTTTCTACCTGCCAAATTACTATTATAGCCCAAATTTTCATTAGCACATTTCAAATATAATATTTATAAAAATTACCCATTAGCATTCTTTAAAATATACCTATTTTGCCATTTAGCAGGTTTCAAATATAATCTTTTTCTCCAATACCTACTTTTCAAATATAACCTTTTTTGAAAAACGGCCCTCCATTAGCTATTTTTCAACTATGAGCTTACATAGATTATTCGGGGTCCTGAATAACTAATAATTATTCAGATAAGCGCTATCTTGATTAGAACTCTAATACATTGGCTATACAATGTTAATTTTTTAGTTTAATATAACCCAATTTTAAAAAAATTTTTTTAAAATCCAATTGCACCAATCATTTCATTTTTGCTATTTATGGTGACAAAAGCAAATTCAAAATTTTCTGATTCCATGTTATGCAAACCGAAAAATTAACTTTGCGTAGCTTATATGTGAATATGAGCTTATTAATTTTCAGTAGATTAAAAAAAATTTAACTCGCTGACTGGAATTTTGGAACACCATGTTAAGCAAAACAGAAAATTAACTTTGAATGGCCTTGCTTGAAAAACATTTGTTAAAGTGGCTGAATTAAACTTCATACTCATACTGGTAATTTATTAAATAATTAAATGATTATGGTTAATGCATTGTTCTGAAACACAATTGTTAAAGTAAACAGAATTAAACTTAATATTCATCCTGGTAATTTATTGAAGGATTAAATGATTATGGTTAATCATATATTCTCTTGGAACATAATTGTTATAGTGAACAGAATTTATCTTCATACTCATGCAAGTAATTTATCAGATGATTAAATGATTATGGTTATTTGTATATACAATCTATTGAAACACAATTATTAAAGTGACAAAATTAAACTTCATACTCAACTTGTAATTTATTGAATGATTAAATGATTATGATTAATCATACATCATCTTGAAACACAATCATCAAAGTGAACAGAATTAAACTTCATACTCACCTGATGATTTATTGAATGATTAGATGCTTTTCTTGAAACACAATCATTAAAGTGAACCAAATTTAACTTTATGCTCACCCTGGTAATTTTATTGAAAATCAAATAATTATATTTAATCATGTATTGTCCTGAAACACAATCATTAAGTTGAATAGAATTAAGCTTCATATTCATCCTGGTAATTTATTTTTAATTTATTTTTTTTTAACTTTGACGGCCTTGCTAGAGCCTAACTAGTTTATTAATCCTGAGAAGTTTACAATTGTAAACGAACTAATATATCCACTAATATATAGGTCCAACATCATCCGGCTACTTCTAAGAGCGCCTAAATGCAACTTGTTGCACCAAACTCCTGAGAGAATGGAGTCTCAACGTCAGTGCTGTCAAGTTTATAGGATTTCTTTTCAAATCCCTCCCACCTAGCATTAATGGTGGGGTCAGATAATAGTAGTATGTACTATTATCTGTATACTACCATTCAAGAAAAAATGAAATATAAAAGAAATAAAAGGTTGTAAAAAAAAGAGGGGAAATAGCATTGAACCTAGACGAGAAACCAAAAACAACAATAAAAGAAAAGAATGTAAGATGAGAGAAACAAAGAAAAAGCCTATAAACAAGGCGGAACTGACTAATCCTATCTAAAAAAAACGAGAAAAAAGTGAGGAGATAACAAATACTAATACTAATACTAATACTGCTAATGTTTAAAAATTATAATACTGCGCAGCGGAATTCTGCCAAAGTATTATGTACATAAAAGAAAGAAAACTAAACTACGCCTAATAGAAAGTTCTAGAAAGAAATTTCATCTCAGATTTTCGACCAAAACATCTCACGTGTCATTCGTTTATTCGCAGGATTCAAATTCACTCATGACTGATTCTGATTAGGTAAACGTATTCCCAAATTGGAAGGAGTAAACACTGCTGATCTTTTGGAGGGGTAAACTGGATTGCCCACTTTTTGGTGAAATTTCGAAAAGATAGCAGGGAGACCAAAACTTGTAAAGAGTGTAAGTTTTACGTTTTGTAGAATAGTATAAATAACCAAAAGTATATTTCTGTCTAGACTTCCACATCTTTTGACAAAAAACTCCAGGGTTTTAGCCCTACTACGTTTTCTATAGCAACGAAGTCTTCTACCTGAAGAACCAAACCCACAAGGAGAAATCTTTTTTAGCTCTATTTCAGTCTTCTCACATGCAATCTGAAGTCCTGTATCCAAGTTGCTTCTAGATAAAGTTTTTGTTATGTATAAAAATACTAACTACAAAATTTTCATAGGTCGGTGCTTATTGGAAGTTTTGGTCCAGAGGATCGTCAGAAAGAGTTGTTTATTATATTGCATCCTGGTAATTTATTGAATGATTAAATAATTCTAGTTAATAGATATTCTCCTAAAACACAATCGTTAAAGTGAACAGAATTAAACTTTGTACTCACTCTGGTAATTTATGAATGAATGGATTATATATACATTCTCTTGAAAACTATTGTTGAAGTGAACCGAATTAAACTTTATTCTTACCCTGGCAATTTATTGAATAATTATCATAATTCATAGATAGATAATATAATCATCCAAACAATTAAATGTCGCAATAATTAACCAAAGTTTTTTCTTCAATTTGATCATATTTTGGGATAAGTTAGTTTTGCTTTGAAATTATAATTTTTTTTACCATCTGTTACAGATCTTTTTTTTTATCAGTTGACAAAAGTCAACAGATTGAAAAGTTGGCTAAGCAGAGATATGCTAGAAACGAACTGGTCAGGCTCAGAAATACAGCCATTAGTTCTAATCAGAAGTGCAAATAGGACAATCTCAGATAAACACAAAATTTTAATTAGTTACCTATTCGGGCACTGTTAGGATCTAAGGTTACTATTTGTTTTTTTTTAATATAACTACAATGGTACAACAGAATATCATGCATGAGAAACTACTGAGTCATCATGATCAACTAACATATATGGAAAATCCTGTATGCATGCAGCTTATTAACAAAGCCTACTCACCATAACAAGAAAATATAATTTTATGATCATGTGAGTTTGCCAGATAAAATACGTTAAAAAACATATATTACAAAATCGTTATTTATGTTCTACGACTGCATCATGCAGCTAATTAATTACAATACATAGCATGTGATTCACTAATGTGATTAAGTTTCTATATCTCAATTATTGCACTTTGCAAAAAGTTGTGACCTCTGCAGATTACAATGTTATGTGATAATCGGAAATTTTATTGATTTTTTGAGATTTTAATAATTAAACCAATTTCAAAGAAATATAAACATATTCAATTCAGTGTGGCGCCTTAGAGAAGTGGTCAAGGTATCACCCCCAAGCGGCAGGTTGACAGTTCGAATCCCACTGGCGATGTTTTGAAGCTAAATCTGCGTTCGGTGATTGTGGCTTATGAGCGGTTGGGCGCTAAACCTGTAAACTTGGTTCTACCATCTTGAATGGGAGCCTGTGGGCGCAATGATGTATGTATTATATCACAAATCCAGGGAACCAGAAAAAACCCACAAGAACCCGTTTGGCAAGACCTGAGTTAGGAGGTAGGAAAAATCGGTCCTTATGGTATGCGCCAAAAGAAGGCAGATACTACGATCGGAACGAACCTAATAAAGGGCAGGTAACCTCAGTTACCAAATCTGGGCAATGGTACATGTATGGGTCATGGAAGGTGTCACAGTAGGCTCTTGTGCGAGGGTAAAGTAGCCCTCAGGTCGTTGATATCTAAAAGGGTTGTGGCCCTACAATATCTGCTTAAAATGTAGTGCATCAGGTAGTAATAGGAGGACCATGAACCAGAGGGTTTAAATAGACAATTCCCATAGTTGGGTTGTAGGTATGGCAGCTAGTGTAGAACCTTTGGGCGGACCACTTAAATTAAACACCAAAAGTGTACGTGTGGCTAAATGTATCCTCGTCTAGTGGATCAGAGGGTTTAAATAGACAATTCCTATAGTAGAATAGGTATGGCAGCTAGTGTAGAACCTTCGGGCGGACTACTTAAATTAGGCACCAAAAGTGCATATGTGGCTAGTTGTATCCTCATTCATGTAACAAATATTACGTCACTATAACTCATAATAAAATCTCGGGCATAGCACACAGCCTCTAAACTTAAAAAAAAAAATAAACATATTTAATTGAAAATATGAAGTAACAGAAAATCTGGAATCTCAGCGATTCTCGGCTATCTTTATTAAAAAAAGCACTGTGTTATACCTTTTTGCAAAGTGCTATAATCTAACATACATGAAAATTGATTTTTAAACAATATGCATTGACTATTAATTCACAAATATTAAATTATAGTTATACACAATTAAAAGTTAGCATTCAATTATGACATTCAGTTATGTCATTGGTCACGCACAATTACAGCGATAATCATAATTCTTATATAATAAAAAAAAAATACGGTTACTAATTTGAGGGATGGCTAAGTATACAGGTACTATTCTCATGCATTAATAGTTAGTAGGTTATAAAAATATAAGAATAATTTATGCATAATTAGATAAGCCACAATTTGGGAGTAGATTGACAAACCAAATAAAAAAATATCAGATTGAGATTTCTTTGAACAAACGAAAGTCTCACTCAGATTGATGATTATCAATTAATTAGCATGGCAAAAAATCTGAAAGCAGTAAAAATGTAAGGGGAAAAATAATGAAATTGCATATACGATATTTTGAAAAACAATTTAGTTTCCTAAAAATTAACAATTTCACAAAATTTTTCCTATAGCTCCGTTAGCACAACAATAATACAATGCTAGCAAGGGTAAGAGCAAGGGCAAGAGCATAGACTATATACAACACCTTCAACTTTGCAATACAGTAAATATCCTTTTAAAGGTAGTTTATTGCTAAATACAGATGACACATCTTAGCTAATGAGCATGAGAACCACCTTTTATAGAAAGTCAACATATTACAAATTTGAGATCATCACATAAGGGTGTTAAAATAAATTGGTGCATTTCTCATGTCCAACTTTGTCCTACTAGGCATTTTACTTATTTGCGAGTAAATAAACTAAGGCAACTCCAATTTAATTCTTTGTTTAACATTACAAGTTCAAAATTTTTTAGAGGGGGGCTTAAACAACAAATGATTAGGTCCGGTTTGGGTCCAGCCAGGATCGGAATAGGTCCGGTTCAGGTCCGGTCCAGGATCGGACCAGACTCAGCCTCTAAATTTTATACAGACTGGTCTGAGTCTGAATATACTTATATTTATTTTTTGGTGCTGACAAGTTTACTTAGTGCATGAAGTTAGAATTAATTAGTAAAATTTTATGAATCATAGGATTTTATATAATTTTATTAATAAAATTTTATAAAATCTTATAATACACAAATTTTTATTAATTAATTCTAACTTTATGCACTAAGTAAACATATTTAGCACCTAAAAATGCATCAAATCGGCAGAGTTATTTTTATTTTACTTAAAATTTGGAGAATAGATGCATAATTTTGTATTTTTGATCAAAAAAGTCAAATTTAAGCATCTTTTCTCCAAATTTCAAGTAAAATAAAAACAAGGCTGCCGATTTAATGTATCTTTAGGCTCTGAACAAGTTTATCTAGTGCTATAAGTTAGAATTAATTAGTAAAATATTGTGAAGCATAAGATTTTATTAAATATTATTAATAAAATTCTATATAATCTTATTATTCATAAAATTTTACTAATTAATTCTAACTTATTTCACTAGATAAACTTGTTCAGAGCCTAAAAATACATTAAATCGGCAGTATTGTTTTTATTTTTCTTGAAATTTGGAGAAAAGATGCTTAAATTTGACTTTTTTGATCAAAAATCCAAAATTATGCATCTATTCTCCAAATTTCAAGTAAAATAAAAATAACCCTGCCGATTTGATGTATTTTTAGGTGCTGTACATGTTTACTTAGTGCATAAAGTTAGAATTAATTAATAAAAATTTGTGTATTATAAGATTTTATAAAATTTTATTAATAAAATTCTATAAAATCTTATGATTCACAAAATTTTACTAATTAATTCTAACTTATTTCACTAGGTAAACTTGTTCAGAGCCTAAAAATACATTAAATCGGCAGAATTGTTTTTATTTTACTTGAAATTTGGAGAAAAGATGCTTAAATTTGACTTTTTTGATCAAAAATCCAAAATTATGCATCTATTATCCAAATTTCAAGTAAAATAAAACTAACCCTGCCGATTTGATGTGTTTTTAGTTTATTAGTGCATAAAGTTAGAATTAATTAATAAAAATTTGTGTATAATAAGATTTTATAAAATTTTATTAATAAAATTCTATAAAATCTTATGATTTATAAAATTTTACTAATTAATTCTAACTTACAGTGGGGGACATATTATTGTGGACACTTTTTAAAAATTTGTACAAAGCTAAATATTTAAGATATACAGCTAAAAATTAAAATATAAATTCTTTAAATCTATATCTTTTAAATAAAAAAAAAGATCATAAAATTCTATGCAGTACTTTTTAAGATAGTTAAACTATAAAATATTGTGCAATGTTACACAAGTATGAAAATAGTAATTTTTTAAAACTTAGTTGTCATAATTGCTATATATCAAAAGTTAATTTTTTATTAAGTAAACAGACCTTTTTTTTAAATGAAATTTGTTCAGCATAACAAACTATATATAATTCGTTAAATACTATTAGTAAATATAAAAGATAAATTATTTAATTTAAAATTAATAAACTGCTAAAAATAGTAATTTTATTACTATATATAGTAATCTAATAAATTTTTTTCAAAAAATTATAAAATTTTCAGAATATATATAATTTGTTATACTAAATAATTTTATTTAAAAAAAATTGCTAGTTTATTTGATAAAAAATTAAGTTTATATATTACTAAATTTAATAAGTCTAATTACTATTAAAACATAGTAAAATATAGAAAATCATACTTATATAAAATTCTAAATTTTACTTAAACTTAATTATTTTAAAAACTATTGTATAGAATTTTTTAAACTTTTTTTTATTTGAAAAATATAGATTTGGAGAATTTATATTTTCATTTTTAGCTTTATATCTTACATATTTAGCTTTGTACAAATTTTTAAAAAGTGTTCACAATATTATGTCCCCCTACTATACTTATATAATGTTCCAAGGTTTAGCATGACTGTATCATGCAGTTATTCTAATTTTGGTGATCTTTCTGTATGGGTTCATTTTAGTAATATGAAAAGTGAAATTTGAATCTAAAAGTTATATATATATATATATGTTGTTTAACTCCCCCCATAATTTGCTCAATCTAGAGGGGGTTATGTTAAACATAGATTTAAATTGGAGCAGCCTAAGTGCCTAAGATAAAAATTTAGGGATAGGGCCTTAATGTTAGAGTCTATAGGGTTAGAGTAATGCTTACAATAAGTAAAACTTCATTCCCACTATTTTTAATTATCGATTTAAACATTGGTTTTTGCATATTTTCACTTTTTCTTCTTTTATGCATGTTTTGATTCCTCGTTGGAATAGTCAAATTTGCACTCTCCAATTGGCTATTTCCTCTCCAAGAGTTTGTATTACCTGCATGCCTACTAGGGTAATCCTTTTTTGAAATGTTATGCATAATTACTTAATTTTTCTTAATTTATTGAAATCACGTGTTATATCAAAACAATGGATGTGGCAAAAAAAAATCCAGAAATATATATAAGGATCTCTTTTTGTCTTGCTTAACTCCTTACACTTTTTACTCACACATTTTTATATTTTCTTCTACTTTATTGCTTATTTTTCACTTATATGTTTTTTTCTATTAACTTTTTATTTACACTATTTTTTTATGTTATTTATGCTAAATTACACTCTTCTTTTTTTTATTAATAACATTTTTTGTTTTCTATTTACATATTTCTTATAAGCGCCAATATGCTATTATTAAAAGATAGGTAATGATCTCCTGTTAATATATTAACACACTACCTCTAAGCGTTCCTGGATCCATGTAGTAGTAGCATAGTGGATACACATGATTCGTCTAGGAGACTGTTTGAAGGCCGTTGGGATATATTGTTGGGATAATCCATTGTGATGGCTTTCAGGGCATAGTCTCTCACTACCAAGTGCTGACAGTAGGCGTCTTGTGAGGCACCCAAGGGTCTCTTTGATTACTTACAAATTCTAAACTTTATTAGGTCAAAAACTTGTCTCTGTTTAGAGTTTGGCTTTGTTTTATTTCTTTTATAAGTTAAAGTTATAGAAAAATAAAGCACCCAAACTCTCGTCGATTGGTCCGGTGCTATCTAAAGAAATTTAATCTTTTGGAATTATAGATAGACTTGCATTATCTTGTATTAAATTAAATTTTGTATTATATTTTTATTATTTTAAATATCATTATTTCGCATAAATAAACTTAATATTACATCAATCTTTATATAATTTGATGTCTGAATTATTTTTTACATAAAAAAAAATTTTTTTAAATATATTGTGATGATTAATTAAATTTTGTATTAGGCCACGTAAAGTTAATTTTTCTATTTTTGTTTTTAGCCCTATGCGTTGATGATAGTCGGGCTATTATCGCGAGGATAACCTGATTTGTGGCTTATATGAAATTGAGGCTTATATGAAAAAGGTAATAGTATATGATTGTATGCAATGAAGATTATAGATGCATGTGATAGATATTACAGATACGCTGATATTATAAAGATACATGTGGGATTAAATGGTGAATCTCAGTGCTTTCTTACTTCGCTTGTCTTGTCACTTGTTCTCTTCGATGCCCGATTATGATCAGGCTTCCATCCCTCCCACACTCTCTCATTCATTGCAGCTAGCGCCATGCCTGTTGTCATATTGTCATATGTAATGAGTTGAATGCGTCGCACCATAGCGTGGGTTCGACATAGTGATGTGCCATTTATATGATACCTGAAAAATTTTAGCGTACAGTACGTACTGTACGTATAGTTCTTTTCTGGCATCTGATTGGCTGATACAAGTGATCGGCAAAAATTTTAGGGTACTATACGCGGCACATCACTAGCTCGACACCACTCGCTATTTTATGTTAATTTTGTCATGTGTACCGAGTTGAATGCGCCGCACCATAGCGTGGGCTCGAACTCGCTGTTATAAAAATTGATTTTGTATGTACGAGTCGAATGTCGCTCCATAAGCGTGGGCTTGAAAAAAAAATAAAGTGATGCGCCATACCTTAGTGTTGGCGATTCTCAATTAGACTTCATCACGTGACATATTCACGTGTACATAGAATGAGCACAGTATGTAATAGCAGAAGAGAAAGTGATGAAGTGGAGCACTACTCCCATTATGTATCTGCATAATCTCTAATAAAGAGAGTGTTTAATATGAAATCCGAGCGAGAATTATTAAATTCCTATTGTGTCAATTATTCTATTTTTACCATTAATTTTTTTTCTCCGGTGTCACCGATTATGACATTGATTTTCCGGAATTACCCGATAGATCCGAGAAAAATATCCAAAATTTTTTGATTCCAAGTTATACAAACCGAAAAATTAAATTTGCGTAGCCTTATATGTGAACATGAACTTAATTTATAGTAGATTAAAAAAAAAATCTGACCCGCCGACTGGACCCATGTTATGCAAAACGAAAAATTAACTTTGCGTGGCCTTATTTTTATTTATTTATTTATTCTTTCTCAGGAACCTAAATTAATAGATCGGAGCGCAATTTTTAATTATTAGAAAATTTTTATTCGAGCAAGCGAGTTCATTATCACAGTGAATAAAAATATGGTATTAAATTAATAATCTTGTGATCCTTATTTTCAGAATTTAACCAAGTTATTGGTTGGATCGATGGTCAGAGGTCTTTTTTTTATCAGATTCACTAAAATATCCGCATTTTACGACATAAATCTTCGGCAAAATTGCTGTAATGGTAAGGATTAACTTTAATCATGCAAGATCTTATTACTGGCCAATTTAAACGGCAAACTATATATTCGTACACTCTAATCTTGTACTCACATTGATCTGTATTTGGTTTACTATTAAGGAGATATCATTCAAAGTTTCTTTTACTGGTGATAGTAAATCATACTGTTACAAGAATAATGCAAGTGCAAGAACAAGTGCAAGAAACGACAAATGATCCCCTATACATAAAACATACGATTAATAAAAAATAGTGAATATATTAGTGAATATCAAAAAAAGTTACATTCAACCAATTATTTAGATGATTGATTTCTAGAATTTTTGGTCGGAATTTTTGTCGCCCAGATTATCTAATTATCAACTAATTTTCTTGGTAGTTTTATGTCGATCTACCAACCAATAAAATTACTGTTATGTTCAAAAGGTGATCAATGAGCTAAAACTAACATAGCAATATAAGGTTTTCTCTTTGCAATACATTTTAAAAATTGGCATTCACCAATAAAACTAAGCTGCATAGTATCTTTATTGGAGTAATGAGCTTTGTAACAAGCTTTTTATAGTTAGCTTATACTAAATTCAAATTAACCCACTATATATTGCAATTACTGGTATAGCGAACAAATTTTGTAATAGAATTTTTTATAAAAATTCATGATAAAAATCACAATAATTCTAATAAAAACTGGCTCAACCATATTGAAATAGAGTGTGAATTCTGTGGCAAAATTTTATAATAACATAATTTTATGCAAACTAACAATCTTAACCATATACTGTAGTTAATAAAATAGTATGTTCAGTAACAGAATTTTTTTGTGACGATTCAATGCAAACTAACTCAGCATATTTATGAATATTATACAATGCGAATAACAGATTTAACTAAGATTCTAAAGTTTTATACAAAGATCCCGTGGCAAAGCCACGGGTCAGGTGTCAAATTATATAAGATAAGCAACGATGAAGTTTACAATTAGCTAATTTGTAAAAATTTATATATATTGGCAAAATCTGATTTTAGTTTCAATATGTAGTATCTTTATTTAAATATATATCAATATAAAGATAAAATTAAAAAAATTTTTATCATGCGACATCATGCGCATTAATGCGCATTCATGCGCATTTTATTAAAAATGCGCACTTTTCCCATCTCTATGTAATCATTCATTATAAGATAATGGTCATGCGTTGATAAATATCATGAAATTCGTTCACTCTGGCAAATGATTGGCTGACACGTGCCGCACGTGTCAGCCGATCATTTGCTAGAATGAAACGAATTTTATGATATTTATCAACGCATGACCAATATCGATGTTATCGTGCATAATATTATTTAACTTCTGTGCCATGATATTTTAAGGAACACTTTTCTACTTCGATTTAATCGGTTGATTAAAAATTTTAAAAAAAATTTATTAAAATAATAAAAGAAGGTTCGCTGCTTGCGGGTATTGAACTTCCGATCTTATGGTCTTGCGCTACATCCTTCAAGGCCGCTGTACTACTGTACTATGGGGGTTTAGGCCTTAGGTAAAAAATTATATTTACCTATAAAATGAATAGTATATTACCAGATTGTCCAATTAAATTTCCACATATGTGTCATACATACCGTATATATTGGACAATCTGGTGACACAAATATAATTTTTTTTAAACCCCATAGTACAGAGTACGTAGACAGTCAACCTTCTTTTATAATTTTTAATAATTT
This sequence comes from Gigaspora rosea, assembly GCA_003550325.1. Classification (NCBI taxonomy): domain Eukaryota; kingdom Fungi; phylum Glomeromycota; class Glomeromycetes; order Diversisporales; family Gigasporaceae; genus Gigaspora; species Gigaspora rosea. The sequence continues at coordinate 50,378 of QKWP01001093.1, forward strand.
TTCAAAAATTTTTAAATTTGTTGAACGTTATTTTCTGTGTTAGAGTTTTCTTTCCTAAACGTTTTTGGAATGCAATGTTGTTGGTGTGAGTCTGCTTGGTACCGTTTCTAGTATTCGTCATTTCTGGTATTCGTCGTTTCTGGGTGGTCCATGCTGTAGTTTTTTCATCCACGTATTTCTTTATTCTTCTTTACGAAGCACTTCAACCCTAATGACCTTTTTTTAGTAAAGATGGTTTTGTGCTATTAACATAACTACTGTATTTGAAAGATATTATACCTCATATTCTTGCGCTAGATTAAGATCACAAAATAGCGATTCAATTTTTTTTTTTTTAGGTTATATACTTTTTTTTTTTTTACCTTGTCACATTGCTGAAATGCCAAAGGTTAAAAAGGTATTTTATTTTATTTTGTTTTATAACTTATACTACTTGTATTAATATTAAAGCCTTACCTAGAATTTTAAGTATTCTGAACCTACGAAGGAAGATCTCAAACGATTAAAAGATAGTGGAAGAGTTAAAGCTACACATGATGCAACAAAGCTGTGTTCCGAGCAGATGTTGGATATCAAGATAAAATTGAAACCATTATGAACAAAGATGTTTTTGAAGAACAACTGTCCAAGTTTATTTACGCAATGAAAAAGCAAGATGGAACTGATTATCACACATCATCTGTTAAAAACTGTGCAGCAGCTTTATGGAGACATTTGAATGAAAACTTCACGCTTCTAAAACCTGTAGATTTATTAAATCTGAAAGTTTTTCATGAGTTTAATGCTACTTTAAATGGAAAGCTGAAAAGCTTGGCAGCACAAGGGTTTGGAGAAAGAAATGGCGCATCAGCATTAACTTTATAAGTGGTTGAGACAATTCTGCTACATCCATCAGTGCAAAAAAATACACCTAAGGGACTTTTACGGTGAATATTTTTTTATAATTCAATCATCTTAACATTACGTGGCGGGGAGCATAATGAAATGCATTCTGGTACCATACAACATACGGAATCGAAAATGGGTATAGATCAAAGATCATCATGAGTAGAGAGTTCAATACCCTTATTGACTAAAGCCATTTCAGAAAATTTTTCAGTGATTTCACGCGTGTTGATGAACTTACTTACAAATTTAAACAAATTCATATAGTAAGAATCTTGAATATTTTCAAGTATTGAATCAGATTCATTTAGTTCTAACAAAACTTTTCATTATTTTGCCATTTTTCAAAAATTTCACAAAGATCTTTGGCCGATAAACGTTCCTCGGAATTTTTATCCCAACATTTTCTCATAAGATTTACGTAACATTGTGGAGCATCTTTATTAACAGCAGGTTTTAAATCATGATAACATATTAAAAAACAAAGTTGCGACATAGCAAGCTTTTGATCGTACGATAAACTTTTCCATATAAAATTTCCCACATAATTATACCAAATGAATAAATCTCAGATGCTTTAGAGTACCGTTGGTTTATCAAAATTTCAGGTGCAATGTATGGTAAAATTTCAAAAATTCCATCTGATTTTGTTTTTGACATAATATTAGCTGATATTGATAAACACTCAAAACTATTTAGAAGTATATTTCCACTATGTAAATCCCGATGAATAAGATCATGAGAATGAATTATCCGAAGATCTGATGCAATACATTGAGCAGATTTAATTTCTCTTTCCAATCCATCTTCGATATAATATGTAAATTATGACGCAAACTACCATATCGAGCACAATCCATAACAAGTATATAATCTCTCAAATCTTTATCTTTTGATATACCAAACCATTTTAAAAAAGGCTCATGGTAATTATGTAAAGGCAGGAAACACTAAACTTCAAGTTGGATTTTTAAGTCCGATATCGCAATATGCTTTTAACTAATTAATAAAAAAAGAAATATAAATACAAATTATTAACAAATAATAAGTCAGGAATAAAATACAATAATCGGTAAAAATATTTAATAAAGATTACCTCATTTATAAATTCTTTGTGATAAATATTTGATCCATGGAGCAATTTAAGCGCAATAGGCCTGTCCAAAATTTTGACTTTTATCATCCCATATAGCATAATATACAGTTGCAAATCCACCTTTACCTATCTCAAAAATATTATTAAATTCATCATAAGAAATCCAAGATAACTGATATTTATTTTCTGTTAATATTTTTTCAAATTATCTTCAATTTCATGAATATGCTGCCATTCGTGTTCATTCATTGCTGATATTTATTTATAAATTTTAATCAATTATAGATTTTAAGATTTTAATAATAATATAGTTTATGCTAATGATAATACCTGATGTTAAATCTTTTCCCTAATCGGTGGTTAAATATTTGAAAATATTCCACGGTCCCTAATGTTCTCCCGTGAACATTTCTGATGATATTTTTATGATGATGTAATACCGTGAAGATATCAAAAATTTTTACACGGTATGACATCATCATTAAAAATTTTAATCAGAAACGTTACGGGCATAGAAACCGTGAAATATATCAGATATTACACGTGCGCCGTGAACATCATGTGTTACCACGGCTTCGCCGTGCTAACTCATGATATTCACAACAGCCCGTGTAATATCTATTACATATTAAACAAGTATATATAAACGTAACACGACCACAGATCTATCAACTGAATTTCAAGATCAAGTGTAATTACTAATAATTCCATCTTTTTAAAATTTTAAAATTTTTATTTTCGCACTTGATCATATATATAAGGCCACGCAAAGATAATTTTTCGTTTTGCATAACCTGGGGTTTCAAAATTCCGGTCGGCGGGTCGGATTTTTTTTTAAAAAAAAATTAACTTTACGTGGCCTAAATTCATTCATGTTCATATCTAAGGTCAGTCACGCAAAGTTAATTTTCGGTTTGCATAACATGGAATCAGAAAATTTTGTTTTTTTTTTATTGGGTGATACCGGAGAAAAAATTAAATGGCAAAAATGGAATAATTGCACAAAAGTATATCTAATACTTTATTAAAGTCATTTATTGCGTTTGAAAAAAATTCTTCTTTATAAAAAGAAATTCCTCTAATTCCCAATGCAATTGCATTCCTATCATTATTTTTAATAGCTTGATTGCAACTTTTTATCGCGTTTATAAATTTCTTATATATTTTGAGAAAAACATAACCTGAAATTGTCGAATCATCCATTGAATAAAGTTTAACTGGTAATGAATTTCCCAGCCCAAATATAATTTTTCTTGGCTTGATTGTTGTTAATAATGAAATTATTGACGTCGAATTAAGCCTATTTCTTTTGATTATTTTGCTGAATTCCGTATCTTCCACCTTATTTAATATCATTAATTTGTATAAAAATGCATCTCTATTGTTCGGATCAAATTTTTGTACAGACTCAAAATCTTTTAGTGCTTCGTGATTATTATTGTGATGTAGGTATATTTTTCCTCTACAAATGTAGGCAAAAGAATCATTTGGCTTCAATTGAATTGCCGATGTTAAAATATCTCGAGCTTTCACATGTAATTTAATAGCAGTTTCTTGATTTTCCCATAATCCAAGCTCCCAAATCGCATTTGCTTTCCTACATTGGACAGAATAACTATAACTTTTTGGATAAAATTTCATTATTTTATCTAAGTAAATTCTAACATCCGCTGTTTTTCTGCAGCTTTTGCCTTTTTCATTAATTCAAATTCCAAAAATGCATTTTTCGATATTAATCGTTCACTCATTTCAAAATCTTCCAATTTTTCATAAAAACCTTTTATTATTGCATTTGACGTAAAATTATATATCAATTTTGGGTCGATGTTAAGTTTGCAGAAAGGGCATTCTTTCTGATTGATGACTGTAGGACGGCTGATGGTATGTTTGCAATCTAAATCAAGAAAGTCACCAATAGGTTTTTTTAAAGTGGCACATATTAATTTTTCCTTAAGTATATCTTTTAGTAGTGTAACTATATTTCAGTTAAATCTTTCCCTTGAAAAATAGAGACATAATACTTTGATTTAATAAATTTGTTGTCCAATTTAAGTTTTTTATGCACAATATCGATCAGAAATTTTGATTCTAAATCACAAAATTTACTGATTTTTTCTTTTATTGCATCATAAATTGATTTATATTCCCTAAGCAATAAAGAATAAAGCACTTCTAAAGATTTGAACTTAATATAGACACATTGAGATTTCCGTAAAGACACTAATCCCAAATAGTAAGATGCAACTAAAATTACAGGTTGTGATGTTGTATAGCAGATGTTTTGAACAAGATTCAGTGTGCCAAACCATAAAGAATTAAGTGAACAAATCGGACCTTTGTTTTGGTTAAAATAGTGCAAAAATGTAGTTTTATCATTTAAGATTTCTTTAGAACAACTTGCTACTGGTATAGTATGATCAGAAGTTCGACAAAGGACATATTGCCAAAGAAATTCAAGAAGATAAAGTTCTTTGTGACTTTGAGAAAAACTATTGCTTAATTGTCTAGTTGAATGTTCTAATGAGCGACAAATACTTAAGAGTTCGCGCCATTTTTTGTACCATCCAGTAAGACAATTAATGTCGTCGATCGTCTGTAAAAAATTCAATGCGTTTTTGTGGCATTGAGACACCTGCATGAATGGTTATTTCAGGTATGTTAGATTTTTTAAGAGTTTTTTCGTCCATCAACACGAATACTTCGTAAGGTATCGCGTAAATGAATTAACAAGAAATTTATATTATAATTTGGATAAAAATTGCCTATTATACAATAATAAAGATCAATGTAAGTTCTCAAGTTGCCAAGAAGTTTATCGTGGAATTTATGCTGTAAAGGAAATAAATAATAAATTTTTTCTAAGGTCTCATTTAAAGTTTGAAGGCGTAATTCGAGATGTGACGCATCATCTTTTTCATAAATTTTATATTCAGGAGCAACACTAAATGATTCAAGTACATTTATCAACAATTCGCGGGGCAAATTTTCAACTTCATCAACTTTTTTAATCCAAAGTTTAAATTTGATTAAATATAATGAATCATCGAATTTTTTAATGTCAAATAGAAAGTCTCGCTGTAAAAAAAATAATTTATATTAAGAATTAATAAAAATTAAATTATAGTTTGTGCTATTAAGGCATTTAGAATGTTAGGATTTTTGAAAATTTGTCAATCAAAAATTTTATTAGTAATTTTATAAACTTCATTTTTTTTTTTTACCTAAACAAATCTAATTCCATAATATTTGGATTTAAAACTACGTTGCAAAATTTCAATTGCTTATATAATTTTCTGGTTTCATTTTGAAAATCGGTATATTTTATAAATAAATCGAAATTTTGACAACATTGTTTTAGAATTAGATTGTTTACAGGTAGAAAAAAGTTAGAACGTTTTGAAGTTTATAATAAATTACTATATGGGTTGATTCAATAGAAATCAAGCAAATATTTTTTTTTAAAAAAAAACTCTGAATAAAGACAACTTAACAAAATCTCAACCGAATTTAATAAAATTTTTTTAAAATTAATTCTACAGGTTTATAGAATTTATTAAAAAAATTTTTATTAAATTTGGTCAAATTTTGTTGATTTACAAATTATCTAAAATTTCCTACCGAATAAATGATAATAGGGCTTAATTAATTGATTGGTAACGCTGCCATAACTGGCCAATTAATTGCAATTTTATTATTCGCTATTAGATTGATTTTTGATTTTTCGCTGTTTAAAAAATCAAGTTACATCAGTGAAAGAAAATTGCAATTAGATCTTTTATTGCACAGGTCTTATGCGTTTTTCATTTACTTATTGACACGGGATTATTGGTTCATATTTAAATCACGTGATTTAAATATGAACCTAGGTTATTTACTACAAACTCATACAATACTATAAAATATAAACTAAGAATTACTCTATGTCTCATGTGTCATTTTCAAGGAAAAAGACCCATATTACAGTCACCTTATTATATTTCCCTTTTGTCCAGGAATTTTCGTTTATGTAACTTAAGTAGAGTTATTCGACAAATATGATCATGAAATTGTAATTTTTTTCATGTTTCACGACGTAAAAATGTTTATTCAAATTATTCCAGTCGATAATACCTACGAATCATGATCATAAATTGCCAATAAAAACATAAATTGCGAATACGGTAATTGACAAATTATTGGCCACGCGTGCCGTTCGCGGCACGTGCTTATTTGCCAAATTACCAAATTTTGCTCAATAATTAAAATCTAACACATACTTTCTTGTTATCTGGCATGATTAGACGAATTCATGAGTATCGGTAGGACAATACCCAACGAACGTGGTCGAAGGCCTCATGCTGTAGATGTCCATTATTCGTATATCATACCAGATAACTAGTTTATCTTGCAGGTATGACGTATACACTTACGGAAAGAATTTTATATTATTTCCGTAGATATTAAAATTAATAAGAATTTATCACATTAATTTAAAAAAAACTGCGGAAATAATGTGAAAATTCTTTGTCAATGTATACATAGTACCTGTCGGATAAAGGTGATTTATTTTACTAAATAAGAGAGATATAATTTAGGTTTGGATATAATCTAATAGAGATATAATCGATTCAAATTTCAATCAATTACCGTAAAACGCAGTATAAGGTACCCGGGTATCTTACAATTCACATGATGAAAATTTGATTTGAACCCCCGGGTACCTTGTACGGAGGAGGGTATATGATATGGGGTCCCTTGTAAAGGGTATATTATTAAGTATATAGCGATACCGTATTTCCGTATTTCATTGGTAAAAATGCAAAATTAGTTATTGATTCATACCCGGGTATCTTACAAAATACCGCATCCGATGACCTTAAAACGTACCCGGTACAAATCAAGGGGGATACCTTATACCGCGTTTTACGGTAGTTATAGCCGAGTAAGATCATCTGTATGATTTCTATTGAAATTCTCCCACGTACTGTATTCTTTTTTTTTTTTTTTTTTTAAAAAAAAAAAAAAAAACTTACCATTAAAAAATTTGGGTTGCAACTTCCAATAGAAAAATTTGAGTCATGCGTACAGTTTTTATATAGTCATTCCAAGCCAGAAAAATTAAATTAATGATTGGTGCCGTAATTCAAATTGTGATATGTAGTAAGTAGTAATTATTTATACAAAAAGTAGTAATTGTAGTAATATTTACTACATCATGTAGTAATTATTATTACATGTAGTAAACATTATTACATGTAGTAGTATATACTATATGTCGTAATTATTATTACATGTAGTAAACATTATTACATGTAGTAATATATACTATATGTAGTAATTATTTTTATATATAACTAGTCTAGTAGACAACAAATTTGGCTCAGTGCGAGACTCGATGTATTTATATATTTTTATTATATAGTTCGTGATCAATGCGATCTGCTAGATCTCAGTGATATACTAGATCCATGTGATCTTTAAGATCACTAATATCAGTGTGATCCATGTGATCAAGAGATCACTTGGCTTCTGTGTTCACATGTTCTAATATCTCATGACATACCTGTCCAATAATATTCTATGACGAATTCTAGGGCTAACAATATCAGATATATTATCAAGCTTCTAATTATATTTCATGTCCAGTTTGATCTCTAAGTATCATCTATAGAAAATCTATTATTGAAATTTCAATTATTTTTGTAACAAACTTGGCAAAATATAATTAAAATCCCAATAATAGATTTTCTCTAGATGATACTTTGGGAACACTGAACATAAAATGTGATTGTAAGCCTGATAACAAAATTTTCTTTAGCAACAACAATATGTTAAATACTTTCTCAAGCGGGCGACGAAGTCGCCCGCCATACTTGCAATTGCTAGTTACACTATTAAATCATGAAATTGTTAATACCTATACATTAATATTTATTCTTATAATAATCTCATAACATCATTCTAGCAAGAATTATTGGAATATGCTCACATTTTTTTATTCTGTGCAACTGTTGGTCCTAATATATTATGGATAAAAGTTTACCCTACAGTTATAATTTACAGAATTGATACACGAATCGATAAAGAAATTAAAAAAATTAAAGACGAAGAAAATGAATTATCAGAATCAAATAAAGTCTAATAATGAAATTATTATACGTTAATATAAGTTTTTTTTTTTTTTATTAATCTAAAATTTTTATTTTATTCATTAACTGTTAAAACAAAAAAAAACAACAGATAACGACAAAAACAAAAGACGGTTAAAAATTTTATTAAAAATGTAAAAAAATTACTTTCAAGCATAAAATGTAAACCTTTCTTCCCCTAATTGTTATCCATTGTCCAATTATTGAAATAGATTTTCATGAGTGTTTTTTATGACACCGCTTCATAGATCACCATGCCCACAACAACATGCTGGAATCGATTAGGTCAATTATTTATTTGGCAGTTTTATTTTTCATTTATTCATTTTTTATTTTTATTTTATTTTTTTTAAGGATGATAATAGAACCTATTTTTGTAAAAAAAAAAAAAAAGTTTGTAAATTATACCTAAAACTCATTACATAATTAAAAAGTTATATACATAGATCATCTTTAACTCTTTAATTTATTTCATTTGATATCTTGAGTGAAAAAAAATCTAAAAATTATGTAGATCAAAAGGACATTAATTAAAAGCTGTAAACAGCAAGTCAGTCAACTTTACGGTAATTAGTTTCATGTAATCAACAAATAGAGTTCGGTGTGTAAGTGAATTGTTATAACTTAATAATGATTCTTCGCGGTCACTTATTTTAAAGGTGAAGTTACTTTTACTTTTTGAGATGAAGTTCGTTATTTACAAGACTAACAACTTTGCTCATATGGTAGATTCATTCAAAATTAATCTTAGGCCACGCAAAGTTAATTTTTCGTTTTTTAAAACCTAGTTTTCATATTTCCGGTCTGTCGGTCGGATTTTTTTTTTTTTTGCTATTCATCTGGTTATATATACCTTCTGATCTTCCATAATTTCATTTATCGAGAGATTATCAATTTTCGCAATTTCCTTAATACCATTGAAGAAAATATTGGAGAATTTTGGATTTTTCAGTGTAAGCTAATTGGTTATTTTCATTCTCCTCTGGCTAAGGCACTCAACCATAGTAATTTAGAAAATTTCATTGGGCCGAGTCCAACATTTATTTTACAAGCAAGCCATGTAGATATAGAAATCTTAATTATAAATAGCGAATAGAAAATTGATATTTAAAATGTTTCCACTAATTGATTTCTTATTTGGATTTATTTAGTTTGTGCATTTGAAATAAGTTATTTTTTCATATTTATATTAAATTAGTTTGTAAATATGGTCTAAAATAAAAGAAAGCCTTTCACAGTTTCGTAAGTTACAGTATATCACGATATGATTATAAATTATTTTGCAGCTTTAGTAATTGATAATCTATCAGCTATAGTTCATGTATACGTTTATTATATTCATATTGATTAATCAATAGGCCACTTTCATTAAGTCTCTTATTGTATTTAAATTAATTAACTGGCATCATTAGTCTTGAATTAGCTCCTAGTGTCATGAATCGGAGAAAAAATGGTCGATTAGTTGGTTGATTATTTTTTTAAAAAAAAATTTATTAAAAATCTATTCATTATAATTTAAACCTACCCACAGACAATAGCCAGAATTTTTTTGTGAATGAGTTGTCGGTGAAATATATTGTCTACGAAGCAAACTGTCTGAAAATTAATCATCAGTAAATAACCGTCCGAAAATGAGTGTCGATGAATTGTGGTGTCCTCAAAGTGACTGTCGATGATTTGATCGGTACCAGGTGAAAACTACAGTTATTAAGTGAATGCGAAACCATACTCAAAGAAAAAACAACGTTGAAAACTGATGAAACTATGAAAACTTCAACGAAATAATAAAATTTAAAAAGATTATAAACCTGAATTTAAAAAATTTGATCAGTAATGCTCGAGCGATAATGATAAATTTTAACTTAAACTTAATCAATAACGCAGGCTTTGTAACATAAAATAAATTTTGAGATTAATAGTCAGTACGTCATTTTGCACAATAATGATATTTTATCCGACAAACTCATATGATCATGAATGTATTAGGGTAGCTGCGCGACGCAGTCGCGCTAAAACCAGGAACGTGATGTAACTGTTATCTTGCTCAACTGGTTATCAATTTATAAACGTCTCACTTGGAACAAGACACACACTGAAACAACTTTCAGGCACAACTATAAGCTTCTCTTCTCTTTATTCGTTATAGTCAAAAGACTAACTTTTGCTCTTTCTATTTATATTAATTCTGCGATTACATATATTGTTTAACACTTATAATTCTCTAATTTTACTTTTTTCATTGTAATAAAATAAACACTTAAATTCTACTAATAAAATCGTCTTTGTTACGGTGATCGATGATCACAATACCGTTGCCCAACATTAAAATACTTGTCATAATTCTGGTCGACTATATTACCAAATAAGCTGTTCGAATTATTTTCATTCTATCTTTGCGCTTTTCGCTTTGTTATACATTTAGTATTAAATCATTAACAATCACTTTATAGACAACTTAATTCATAGACAATTAATTACAGACAAGATTATTCTACAGACGGTTAATTCACAGACAAATTCATTTGGTTGACAATATATTTAGTCAACAATTACTTCATAAATTGCACCAGCTTTACCGTAAATTCTCGAAACAACGTCCATGCCCTCTATTTCGAGAATTTACGTAAATTAAACTTAATTCTAACGACAATGACTAGAATTAATTTGTCTGTGAAATCTGATGTCATTGAAATAACTGCCAATAAAACAAACTTGTTTGTGAATAAATCGATTGTAAAATAATCTTACCTGTAATTAAATTCTCTGTGAACTAAATTATCTGTGAAGTAATTTTTGATGAGTTGATGCTACTGAATAGAATATTAAGTAAAAACTCAATAAAATCGAAATAGATCAAAATAAATACAATTTGAATCTTAAGGCAGTCTGATAACGATAGAGAATATTTTACCTGATTTCGTTCCACCATATGATACATATTACTGCGTTCTCAGAATAACACAAATACCAAATCTGGTGTTACGATCGGTTGGGAGAGCTTGATGAAATTGGGCCGGTTTAGTTCGATCGTGAACAAATTGTGATTAAGGTTAAATGGTTTAAAACGATAACTAACACACATAATTACGGGAATAAGGGTCCTCTTTATTAATATGAATCAATACATTGGATTATTACAGAAATACTATCCACAACCCTACTTGTTCTTCCTCCATATGCTAAAACCAAACCCTTATATATTTTTAATTCGTATGGGAGATTTAATCACTCGTTTGGAGATTCAAATCTCCAAACGGATCTAATCTCCAAATGAGTAATTGATCACCCGTCTGGAGATTTGATTACCAGTTTGGAGATTTGATCACCCGTTTGGGGCTTTGATCACCCGTTTGGAGATTCAATCACCCGACTATGCCACAAAATTTGCCAAAATAAGAAATAAATAACGATAAAATAACAATACTACTAAAAATAGAAAAAGTTGAACATAAAACACCGGCATGCTCATGCTCATACACGAACAGTAGAAGTATGTTACACTAGCATAGCACATTGACATGTGAAATGATACTTTTAACGCCCAATCAAATGCAAGATTTTGCGAACTATCATTCTAGATGGAAGGTAACCATACACTCCGTCAATTTGCATGACTGCGTTCCTGGTATTTCTTTCCGTTATTTTTTTCATATGTTACGAAATAATCACGTTTACTTGAATTAAAGCTCAGCCGACAACTCCCTACCAATCATGATCATAAATTGTCGGATAACACCATTATTGGGCAAATTTTTGAATAACGGTATAAATTGGCCAACCGGGCAAATGATTGGCTTACACGTGCCGCTTCGCGACACGTGTTCATTTGCCCGGTTGAACAAATTTACCTTATTCAAAAATTTTTGCCCAATAATGTATACATATTCTAAAATCTTAACCCTTTCCAAAAAAACCAATAAATGAAATTCATTATTCCTAAAAAAGGATTTTGCAAAATTAACATAGGCTACATCAAAAAAAGTTGAAAGGAACCATTCCTCCCACTTACATGTGATCGTATTGGTACAAATAAATTTAACATAATGCTGGTCTGTAAATTCATATTTACATATTGACAAGAATCAACATTCACAAAGTTTATCAATCCATATATATTATGGTTTAAATTTTTTTTATATCACAGAAACTCGTCTTTTACTAAGTCCTCAATTTTGACAATTTATTTTTCTAATAATGACAAACAATACAATGCAAGAAATCGAAAAAATTTACACAGTAACTTATGCGATAGCCAAAATATACATTATAGCGCACCATATAAATCATAATTTTTTTTCCTATATTATTAATCCAAAGCGCCTAGTTTCGTTTAAAAAATAAAATTAAAAATTTAAGCATAAAAATTTTTTCAAAAAATTAAAAAAATATTTAACAAAAAATTTTCCAAAAAAATTAATGGATTAAAAAAAATTTCCTTAAAAAAAACGGAATATTAGCGCTTACATCGTGCGGGCAAGTTTGCCTGTTATCATTTCTAACAATATTATACAAAGCGAATTCTGATTAATAAAATCACCAGATTTCTGGTAAAAAAAATTGGTTAATGGATTATAACGTAATATTCCCCAAATTAAAGTTTTAGGGTAAAAAATTCGATTGACATTACAGTATGTACGGTAGTCGTACGGTGCGGGAAAACTAAAATCTTCAATCACTTTATATAGAATAAAGGTTAAACTAACTCATTGAGGACAAACTAAATTTGTCATTCTCAGTTAGCATACTATTACATACATATTGTTCTTTGCTTATTGTTTTTATGCAAGAAATTGAGAGTTCTAGACCCTTCGCTTATTGAGATCGATAATTTAGGAAATTTATTTTCGATGTGCTGCTGGTTTATGCATCATATACACAAAGTTTTTAGATTTCCTGCAGCGTACGTACGTTCAGCATTCGAAAGTAATACAAAACTCCAAAATAGTAGCATACATTTTACACTTGCATCTAATGATTTAAATAAACGCTAATCAGATCTCCGTTCATGATCAAAAGTAAACCGAAAAAGATTTATAATAAGCCATTACATCATAAAAAATCAACTAATATGGATTCCAATACGCTTGCGTACAATTATCAACATGGAATTGGAGTTGAAAAGGATGAAAATAAGGCCTTCTTTTATTATCAAACATCTGCAGAGATGGGGAATGATGCTGCAATAAATAACGTTGGATATTGTTATCATCATGGAATTGGAGTTGAAAAGGATGAAAATAAAGCTTTCATTTATTATCAAAAGTCTGCAGAGATGGGGAACGCTGCTGCAACAAATCAAGTTGGATATTGTTATCGTCATGGAATTGGAGTTGAAAAGGATGAAAATAAGGCTTTCATTCATTATCAAAAGTCTGCAGAGATGGGTAGCACTAGTGGAATGTCAAAAGTTGCAGAATGTTATCGTAATGGAATTGGAATAGCAAGAGATCTAGATAAAGCCATGCATTGGTATCAAAGGTAAATTTTGTTTTTAAATATTTCTAGTGCATTGTGTCGTAAACCAAATTATAAGATCAGACGTAATTGAAAATAAAAATCAGTTTAGAGTCATGATAAAATTTAAAATAAAGTTAGTCATAGCCTAAATTTTTTATAAGTGAAATTTCGATTTTTAAGAAAAAACAGATCGTGTGTCGAAATGTCAATACTTGCTCATTATCAGTTACATATATTGTAATATGTACTTTTTTGTACTTATTTAATAATTTCATATATTTAAATCGCCGATTAGGGAAAAAGAATTAACATCAGGTATTATCTGTTATATCATAAATAATTTTCATAAAAATCTATTTATCAATTTATTAATTTACTAATTTTTATAAATATATTAATAGCTACAAATGAATGGATACGTAATTCTGAGATTGATGATGATTTGAAAAAAATATTGATGGAAAATGAATATCAATTATCTTGGATTTCTTATGATGAATTTTATAATATTAAGGAAATAGGTAGAGGTGGATTTTCAACTGTATATTATTCTATGTGGTTTGATAAAAGTCGAAGTCACGACAGACAAGTTGCGCTTAAATTGCTTCATAACACAAATAATTATCATGAAGAATTTATAAGAGAGGTAATCTTTATAAAAATTATATCAATTATATTATTCGTTATTTGTATTTATAGTAATTGAATATATCTATTTTTTATAATTAGTTAAAAGCTTATTGTGATATCGGACTTAAAGATCCAACATTTTTAAAATGTCTCGGTATATCAAAAGATAAAGCTTCTAAAGATTTTATTCTAGTCATGGAATATGCGTCAGAAGGTAGTTTGCGTAGAAATTTGCGTAGCATAGCACTAATGGATTGGAAAGATAAATTAAATCTGCTACAATGTATTGCATCAGATCTTCAAATAATTCATTCTCATGACCTTATTCATTGTGATTTACATAGTGGAAATATACTACAATCTGACTTGAAGAGTGCATATATTTCAGATTTAGGACTTTCAATAACAGCTAATATTGCTTTAAAATCGAAATCTGATACTATTTGTGGAATTTTACCTTATATTGCTCCTGAAGTTTTGAATAATCAACCATACATTAAAGCATCGGATATTTATTCATTTGGTATAATCATGTGGGAAATTTTATATGGTAAACCTGTTCCTTTTGAGCTAAAATCAAAATTGCAATCTAAATTGCAATTTCAAATACAAGTATGTGATGGTTTACGGCCACATATTTATGAAAATACAGCAAAATGCTATGCCGATTTAATAAAAAAGTGTTGGAATACAGATCCGAAAGAGCGGCCAACTGCAGCTGAAATTTGTGGAATTTTTGCAGAATGGCAGAATAGTGAAAGTATTTTATTTGAATTGGCCGAATCTGATAAAAAATTACAAAATATAAAAAATGAGGATATGCAAGTATATATTGACTCTCATTATAAAAGTTGTTTTATTTTATCCAATAATGATTATAAAGGTATTTATAAGTTTATTTTTTTTTTAATAAATAATATTGTTCAATATTATTGTTTTGTTTAATAATTCTTTTTATAGATAGTGAATTATATGAACTTGAGGTACCAGATATTATCAATAAATAAGAGCAACCCTTCAAATTTTGGAACTGAAAATAAGGAAAAATATACGAATATTATACTTTACAGATATAAACCGAATACAGTAGAATATTGAGAATCATGCATATTGCTTATTAGCATTTCACAGTTGGAATTTCCCTTTATATCGATATCAATTCCTTATATGATATTTAATAAATTTAAATAATAAATTTTGAATATGCAATTTTTTTTAAATTTGAATCTTAATATGACACATATTAATATCTAAGATAGGGTTCAAATTTGCCCATTTCTTTTTAACAATACTATTGACTTCCGTTAGAATAATTTGTTTTTTTGGGTATTGACCAATTAAAATCTACTTAATCATTAGTTAACGTACAATCAGGTACCCGATATTTAATGATTAATGCTAATTAGATTATCGACCAGAATATTTTAAGGTCGAAATAATCTTCATTCATCGAGTTTCTAATTCAATAAATCATTCAATCATTGAGCATCAAGATTAGTTTTGATTTAAATAACATTTCTTGACATCATTAAAAACATGGAATTTTGATTTAATAATATAGAGATACTTCATCCTCCACTGTTAATTTTCCCATAGGTTATCTTTTATTGACAAAAAGGATAATAATAAAAATATTTATTATTGGACTTTTTTTTTGGTCATTAAAACTGATCAGCGATCTCTTAAACTATTAGAGATTAGATTAGATAGTCAAATGACATGTCCGTTACTATAAACAATGTCATGTGATTATGAACCATCGACCAATCTAATTTAATTGAGTAGTTGTAAATCTATTTTTAGAATACAATCGTTAAAAAATTTGGTTTACATTCAAGTTAAAATATCTCGATAACTTTATACCAGTACGATCACGTTTCTTGTGTAACATTAAATGTGTATAGGGATGGTTTCCTTCAACTTTTTTGATGTCGCTTATCCTGATTTTTGCAAAAACCTTTTTTAGTAGGAGTAATGATTTTCATTTATTCGTTTTTGGAAAGAGTTAAAATTTTTACATACCAAATATGTAATATATATGTAAATCACTGTTATGATGCAAAGCGGCCGGCGTCACTGATTATAATCTCAAAATTTCATCATTATGATGATAACGATGTTAATTTAAAATTTTTACATAATATAATTTCATATGCAAATCACTCATTATGATGCAAATATGGCGTCACTGATTATTTTAAATTTTATACCAGTACGATCACATTTCTTGTGTAACATGAAATGTGGGAAGGATGGTTTCCGCTCAACTTTTTTTAATGTTTGCTATGCTGATTTTTGAGGTGTTATGGTGATTCTGACGACACGGGATGACAACACGTGCATTTTAATGTATATTGAACGATGGTGTGGGAAATATATTTGTAATGTGTAAATATATTGTGATCGGTGGATACTGTTCTTATTACAGTACTTGTCAAAAATAACATTTATATGTTGTAATTGACTAATAGTATGGGATACTTT
Organism: Gigaspora rosea; assembly: GCA_003550325.1. Classification (NCBI taxonomy): domain Eukaryota; kingdom Fungi; phylum Glomeromycota; class Glomeromycetes; order Diversisporales; family Gigasporaceae; genus Gigaspora; species Gigaspora rosea. The sequence continues at coordinate 67,058 of QKWP01001093.1, forward strand.
TTTTTGAAATTATGCTTGGTTTAGTATTGCTATTGCTAATTAACGCATGCTGTTTTTGCCGTTTTTGATTTGATATATCAATAAAACCGTAATCTGACCGTGAGTAAATTTTAAAATATGAACGTTACGATCTTGAGAAATATGATCAATATGATCATTTTCATGTTAATGTCGTAATAGTTCGTCATAGTAATTGATCTATCACTATGAATTAATAATCATTTTTTAAAAAATCGACTCTTGTTTGTTACGTATTTTTGAGATTTAAAAATCGACTTATATTCGTCACACGCAATTCGTATCTTTGAAATTAGATTGAGATATGGACAACGTTAATAACATGCGTTAGTGAGTATATTGTGTATCGCAGACTGGTTAGGTTTATAAAGTAAATCATGATAGAAGCTATCATAATTTCAACGCGAATTAACTCAACCCTAACCGCATATTGGGATTATTAGAATAACAAGCAAGTTTTGCATGAGAATTTTTTACAGTAATTCTTGGCAGAAGCTACGATAATTTCGTTGCAAACTAAACCTTAAAACGTATTATATGGCGAGTAAGTTTATAACAGAATTTTTTGTAGTAATTAATTGTGATAATTCTAATATATTCTAATTCACATTTTCAAGATTACCGATATAAACTACAATAGCTTATCTATAATTACATGCTGCGCACATGTGAGAGTGGTGGATATCGGGTGTATGGCTAAAAACCACTAACAACACTATCCAATCAAACCAGTGTCCTTTAATTGTGTAAGACTCTTGAATTGGTGGGCAAAAAGGGCGTGGTCAGGTATCGAGGCTCTTTTAGGGTCTTGCTGCTGCAGTGTAGTCAAATAAAGTTAAGAATTTCTGGGATTTCTTGTGAATAGTTCTTCTGCTATGGATCGAATTTCATTCTATTATATAATCCTTTATTCTAGTCGCAATGGTTGAAAGGTTCTAATGCAATTGTTGATATTATTAATGATCATCATGTGATCAATGGCGAAATTAGACAATGCGGGTGATTAATCTAACAATGGAATGGATTAATTGTTCGATAAAATCAGTAATCAAAGGGTAATTTGATCTCTTTAACTGGGTTAGATTAATAATTTCAAATTAATGATGTAACTAACTAATCAATTTTTTAATGTTTTTTTTTTTTAAATTTCACTTTTGTTGAATTTCGTTGTTTCTTCCATCCAGTTCCAAACAACTCTTATATTTCAAGAAAACTACATTTCACGACTCTCATTTCATTGACAAGCTTATTTTGCAGATGATTAATTTACAAACATGTTCATTTTTGTGAACAAAATATATTTTTACTATTGTTCATTTTTAAAGTAATTCTAGTTATTATTATTAAGATAAAGTCTGAAATTATTTATGTTATTAGTGAAATATGCTGTTTACAAGATGAAATTTGTCTGTAAATTGTCTGTAATATAAATCTATCAGTAAAACGAGTGTCAAAGAAATGTGGTGTCTTTGAAGTGATTGTTAGTAAAATGATTGCCACCTGAATAGAAGAGTGATGACTTTATATCAATTTGTTTTTTTAACCCTTAAGGTTTTTATGGCATGATCTTATGGTAACTTATTAGATGCAAGAATTTTCTGGTTAATGTTTTGATTACACATGATTGTTAAAATTGAATAACTATATATAATTAGGCCACATGAAGTTAATTTTTCATTTTGCACAAAAATATTTTTTTTTAGATACCAAAAATGCCAATTAACGAAACACATTCGCATTGAACATTATATATATAAATTTTGGGCTATACTAGAAATAATTAGGCAGGTAAGTTTTATTGAGCTTGAAGTTTGCAGAGTATGTAATAGAAATAAGACTATGCAAAGTTGATTTTTCGTTTTGCATGGTGTTTCAAAATTCAAGTCGGCAGATTGGATTTTTTTTAATTTATTGTGAATAAATAATCTCATGTTACATGTATAAGGCCACACATGATTTTTTTCGGCTTGCATAACATGGTATCAGAAAATTTGAGATTTTTTTTCAGATCTAGCGGGTAATTCAAAAAAGTAAGGTCGCCATTGGGTACACCAGAGAAAAAATTACATAGCAAAAAATGGAATTATTTGCTTATTGGAATTAAAAAAAATGTTTTTTTTTTTTGGAAAAATTGGATTGGCGAGTAATACAAAATGAAAAATTAACTTTGTGTTGTCTTAACCAGAATAACGGAGTCATTCTGTGAAAGAAACAGAAACAACCATAATAGCACTGAGTCACTTTAGAATTAGCCGATTTGGCCATACTCCATCCGCCAAAACAAGCCAGCTATGCTGGAATCGTGACTGCATAACAGAATTTTTACAGTAACACATGATAGTAATCACAATAATTCGAATACAAACCAACTTAACCTTATACTAGAATAGCAAGTAAGTTCTATAACAAAATTTTTTCAATAACCTACAATTGTGATAATTTCAAAAAAGCTAAACTAATTCAATCTTAACTCATAATAATAATGTCTCTGGTTGTTGGGCATTAGTGGATTGAATCTTGCCAGTAATAATGAAAATATATGACTAATACTGTTCAGCTGCGTAAGTGGCTGTCAGTATCAGTTAGTATTTCCATATAACTGACCAAAAATATTAAATGATCAAATATCTTTTTCTTTTAAAACATAATAGCACTATTGTAATATTTATGAAAATAATAAAATCGGGGCATTTATTTAATAAAATCTTTGTAATAAAAATGAGCTATTTGTTCTAGAATACCGAAGTTCATTTTGTTCGTAGAGGTAAATATCATCACCACATGGCTGATCGTACTGGTCCTGCGCCGCGTCACGCGCTGCGCAGCTACCTTATTATATTAACGTAGGATAAAAATGAAATACATAGATATGAACCGAAACTTTAATTTGAATCAAAAATCTCAAATTGATAAAAAAGTTTCAAAGACGGGCTTTCCTAGTCCATTGTCCAAATATGTACTGTACGTATCGTACGTACGTTGACTAATACACTGATCTATTAAAATAATTATCTCTCCGAGCTAATAAGTTTTAAGCATTGACTCGAGGATTAGTTTTTTGCTATGTCATTAATTGTGTTCTCAAGCAGTTCTCTCAATGTGATTAGCTATGATTGAGATACTGCCAAAATCATAGAGTGGTTAATCGAAAAAAATGACATGTTAAAATTCACTGGAAATGCGAATTTGAAATTTGCCAACCAGAGTAACTTTTTGAAAAAAGGGTTCATCTCCAGATTTATTCATCGGAATCGTAAATTGGTTAATTTTTGGAGCATAACGGAAAAAAAATATTTTTTTTTCGAAATACGATAAATAACTGTTTTTTTTTCAATTTCCAATGTTCAAATCAGAATCGTCCCAAACTGAGAAGTGGCTGATGGATCCCGATTGCCTAGTTTATTTTAGGTGCTTGCGAACCGAACATCCTAAATTACGTCTATGCATAAGAACTAATCTTATTCAAGGTTCAATACGCTTGTATCTAATTCATATGTGAAGATTCTAGAACTGACTTTAAACTAGTTTTTCACCATTTATTAATATAGAGTCAATATAAAGATTAATGCATGTCCATAAGAACGTGTACTAATATTACAGTCAGATTTCCTAGATAAACATGCGCCAAGAAAAGTTTTTCTCTCTTGCATAAACTAATATAAGAACGAAGCTCTCTGTACTACAAGCAGCGTTATACAGTAAGTTGTAATATTTTGGTGAACAAAGGTATATCATTTATTATATAAAAAAATTAATAAAACATGCATTTGAAGAAGTATGTATTTAGGATGGTTAATTCGTGTTCCGCCTAAGAACCAGTGAAATAACATAGTAAATCGTGGGGAAATTTACTATTGTTTTTTGCCTTTTCTGGAATCTGGAGTTTCCCAAAGGACAAACCGATTTTCTACTAAGTAAACATCTCTTTTAAATTAAATAAAAATTGTAGAGGAGAAAATTCCGGTCATAATGGCAGTTAAATCATTAAAATCGGCCCAGTGGATCACGAGATATGAGAATTTTTGTCTTTGCGACTATATGGTGTAAACAAAAAAGTAAACATATAATCGCGAAGACAAAAATGCTCATATCTCGCGACCCACTGGGCTGATTTTAATGATTTAACTGCCATTATGACCGAAATTTGCTCCTCTACAACTTTTACTTAATGTAAAAGAGATGTTTGCTTAGTAGAAAATCGGTTTGTCCTTTGGGAAACTCCAGATTCCAAAAAAGGCAAAAAATACATAGTAAACATATCTCCACTGTTTACTATGTCTTTTCACTGGTTCTTAGGCGGATCACGAATTAAACATTAATTGCATTTAAAAAACAAGGAATTAATTCAAATAGTAACCGGGGTTTTTCAAGATTAATAATGATTGGTAAATTACTAAATAAAAAAAAAAGAAATGTCACAATATTGCCGTTCGTTCCTCATCTGCAGTGCTGTATAATAAGGCATGCATCTAATTTTAGCCAACATCAGACGCGACATATATGCATTATATAACGATAAGTCAAATTAGTATCTTGATAAAATATAAATTCCAATATCTTTCCTTATATTAAATCCTGTTCAGTAATTTTTTGAAAAATTTATATCACTTAGATCAATTTTTTATTTTACAGTATTCATTTTTTTTAATCTCAAAAAAAAAGCCCTTCAATTTCAAAATGTTGTCAAAATTTTATTTAGTCTTTATCATCGCTTCAGTTTTTACTGCAATTGTTATCAACTCTGCTCCCTTCGACAGAGATGAAAAAGAAGGAAAAGAAAGACCTGAAAGGCCTGTTGATGTGAAGAATAAAAATTATCAGAAGAATAAAAATTATCAGAAGAATAAAAATTATCAGAAAAATAAAAATTATCAGAAGAATAAAAATTATCAGAAGAATAAAAATTATCAGAAGAATAAAAATTATCAGGTGAACAAAAATTATCAGGTGAATAAAAGTTATTAGGTGAATAAAAATTATCAGGAAAATAAAAATTATCAGGGCATGTAAAATAAATTTTCTCTGATCAAATCTATATGAATAATGCACAGTAACCCTAAATCTTTATACATGGTAAAATTATGTATGGTGTTGAACACCGAAGATTTGTTTTATTTCTACCGTATAGGCGAGTAATGATGCACGTGGGTATCATTTCGAAAATTTTCATTTTTTTAAAAATTGCCTAAACTGTTAAGCATCATAGTACATAATAATATAATACCTTATTATTGATATTTTATCTAAAATCTTATGAGAATAGCTAAAATTACGTCTTAATATTTGTGCACTGTTTCGATCTCTAAAAAATCGTTTACGGGTTGATGTATGAGAACTTCCTTAATTTCAAATAATGTTATCAGACAATATAAAGCCTATCGAATACATTAAAGCTTAAAAGTTTTCTCGGCATCAATTACATATAAAATAATCATAGCAAAACCATGAGCATATCTATCTTCATAAATTCCGAAAAAATTCTGCGCAACAGCCAATCAAGTTCAAAGATCCTGTGTAAAGTAAAAGATATTAAATAACGTGCGCAACAATACCTCATTTTTATAATCAAATGCAAAATGAATGAAGGTATGTATACCGGTACATCCAAAATTTGCAAGAAATTTTTTTTTAATTAGTACATAAAATTTTAAATTCATAAGACAAAATTTTAAGTTAAACCTTTGAAATTTTTCTTTAATTTCATGTTATAAATCTAATTGTTGTGCAAAATTTTTTGAGGGTCTTTGTTCATTATTTCCGTTCTGGTTTGCACAATGATGTCGCGTAGCCATCTATATATCAGTACATCATATAAACTAGGAAAACAGGATCAGTTGAGTTCCGGAGTGCCGCCTCGTATTTTGCAAATAAATTTTCTAGATCTAAGGAATTAATAAGCAATGATAATTTGCATAATACGATACTTGTTGAAATCATACTTAGTTTTATTGTATGAAATTTACCAGTGTCTCAACCGTTTTGTAAAACATTTGCCGTGTTTTGAAGTCAAATTTAAATATATCACGCAGTATGTTCTGCAATTAATTTCTTTGAGATTGACATGTTATTCGTAAATTTAAAAATTATGTACTTATTTAGCAACCGGTAAATATTTATTATACTAGTCGTGATGCTAATTGTTTTTATTATTAAGTATATCATTACAATAAGCGACCGCTACATAATACTGAATCCGTTGAATTTTTGATTTTATTTTTTTTGATTATTATTATTTTTCCTAAACTGTAGAAATAAATATTTTGTAATAATTTGTATATATCAAGTTGAAAGAATAATGTGCCATATAGTGTTTCGGGCGAAATTATATATTTCGCCCAGGCGAAATTTCCGAAATAGGGCGAAATATGTTTCGCCCAAAGACCTCAAATCCGATAATTCCGAAACTGGCGAAACTGGCGAAACGTCCGAAACTTGGCGAAATGTCCGAAACCCGGCGAAATGTCCGAAAATTGGCGAAACCGAAACCTGGCGAAAGTTCCGAAATCTAATATTAGAAATTTTATTGGAAAATACCTAGAGCATAGTGAAACGGAGTATGAGTTCAATTCGGGGGATGGTGTGAACAGATCCCACGAAATATTCACTTATCCGAAATATCATATATCAGTAACATGTGAATAGCGATGACGATAAATTATCATTTCCTTTTAATTTTTGCAAATCCTAAGTTTTTCCAAAATTCTCGCGCGGGATGCGGGATCACGCGCGTGATCCGCGCGTGATTCGCGGGATTGTTTACCAGAAATCTGTAAATTTCGGCCGGAATTATGGTATTGGCCCGAATTATCCAATTATCCCACACATCACGTGAAGGATAACGCGCGGGATTACAGTATTTTGTAGTTATCTAATTAGGAAGATTTATTGATA